>JAESVK010057445.1:24249-36386 GCA_017140935.1 Hamamelis virginiana | reverse complement strand
TCATGATTTCAATTATCTGTTACTAACCAAGTTTTCTGGATATATATGGCAAAAATTTTGTTTCTTTTTTCTCTTTTTGAACAAAATGGATGAAAAAAAGATTAAAACTAACTAACTCATCGGTCAAACAACAAGAAAAATGCATCTCTTAACTGAAAAATCCAATCGGTTTTCATAAACAAATCACACATTGCACATTCCAGTCACAAAAACCAAAACCAAAGTCCCATCATATATACCTTTACAAGATGAGATCTCAAGCAAACAGCTCGAACATGAAGTTCCTCGTCGCAATACACAAGTCAGATTGGCTTCGCTGATCCGGTTATTAGTGATGAAGGTAAGGCCATCGCCGGAGAGAGAGGGAGGTGTTGCCTCATCGACGGTTTCTTTTCTACTTCCTCGCCTTTTTCCTTTTTTTTTTCTTTTTCTTTCCTTTTTCAGTTGAAATTAAGGAGACGGCTTCTTGCCCGGCCTTTTGATCTCTACGCTTCTTACAGTCCGTTTGGATTGAGAGAGTTGGGGAGAAGAGAAAGAGATGAGAATAGAATGAGAAAGATTTTAAAATTCTCTTGTTTGGCAAACTAAAATAGGAAAGCAAGGAAGGGAGGGGGAGATAAAGTGGGAAGAAAAGAGCCCAAAAGTATTTCTCTCCAAATTGAGAAGATTTTGAGAGAAGTGAAGAGAAGAGAAAGCCAATGGACATTATTTTACTACTTTGTCATTTCTCTCATTTGTTTACCTTTTATTTCTTTTTTACGTAAGAAAGGACAATATTGGAATTTACACATTAAAATCTTCTCTTCTCTTATGAAAGCTATACAGCGTGGAGAGAATAGTCTATCCAAACAAAGTGGAGAGAAATCTTATCTTCTCTTCTCTCCAATTCTCTTAATCCAAACATAGTGTTACAAAGAGGGTTTTGGAGAGAGAGGCAACGTTTTGCATTGGAGTGAGATGGATCCAGAATGCCGATTTGCAGATTAAATCCAACGATCCTAAAACGAAACACAAAAAAGCATGCCATTGACCTAGTAGCAATCCACAATCCCATCAGTGGCCTACAAAAATTGTTGGGGAAAATACAGAAAATCCTCCTCAACTATCATCTTGTGACACTTTATCTCTCAATTATCGATTGCAACAGTTTGTCCCCCTAAACTATTGAATTGTGACAAATAACCCTTTCCTTGATTTTTTTACAGTTTGTTTTATGGCAAACCGACAGTTGGATGATAGTGATTTTTGACATGCTTGACATGAACAGACAGATTATCTAATCTAACGGTTTGTTTTTTAAAATACAATTTCGAAAAATGTCTGTATTTTCATAGTTTATTTTTTAATCTAACGGTCTGTATTTTCAAAAACCGACCGTCACTACAAAAAATATGACTTTTACTTACGATAAAATACTGTCGCTAAAATTCTTAATACTGTCCCTAAAGGTCTTTACCGACAAAATTTCCGTCCCTAAATTTATGTTGCCACTGCAAGCGTTACTAAATAGTTATATTGACAATAATGGTGTTCTGTCGCTATTAGTTTGACTTTTACCGATGGAAAAAATCATCGCCATAGAGCAAATAATTAACCATCTCTATAAAATAGACTTTTAGGTACAGTAATAAGTAATACTGATAAAAACTATTTCTTTTAGGCATGGTGAAGACTAACACTATTACACCATTTAGGGACGATATATAACATAAACTTTTACTGATGGTAAATTCAGTCGCTGTTTACACCTATTAACCACGATAATAATTGATGCTATTGTACACACAAATTTGGTGTCCTGTAAATAAACGAACAAGAAAAAGTGCCAAATGTCAATTTTATTAATTTATGTAAAATAATGGGTTACAATTCTTTGTTTGTGTATTCTTTACAAAAGAATAAATTCCTCTGATTCGATCTCCTTTGATGGGTTGATGATCCAAGAGCTTGAAAGCTTGATCTTGAATCAGGCTTTGATGGCTTCCATCTAAACAAGTGGATTGAGGCCGATGGTTTGATTCCTAGAGCGGTTTGGCTTAATCTTGAACAATGATTTAGAGCTTGATTCAAGGGCTTGGGCGTTTGATCTTGAATCGATCTTCACAACTCCTTTGTTGAAATGATTGAAGGACTTGGATGTAGTGAACTTTGATTTAAGGGCGATGAGCACGCTTGAGGGCTTCAAAGGCGGAAAACTCGGCACTTGCATGTCTCTCGTGCTTGATGAATCTTTCACAATGTTGAAGAATGGTTGAAAGTTGAAAGTCTGGAGTTTGGCAGAGCTTTAATGCTTTGGTCTGGCAATGATCCCTCTTATAATGAATATGAGCCTAATATTTATAGGCAAAGTTGGGACTATTATTTTTGGAATCCCAAATTTGAATCCCTTGATTTAAGGGATGTATGCCAATTAAAGAATATTTGATTTTCTTATTTTTGGCATTTAATTTGAATTTGAATTTAAAGTTGAATTTGATGAAAGGTTTGACTCATCATGTGATAATGTGGCCTTTCATGGATTGACATGTGTCAGTTGTTGTGGACCCACCTCATTTTTGATGAATCACATATATACGTGTCATGTCTGTGGAACCAATGCCATTTTTAGCTTGATTTCTTGTCCAGTCAAAGGTCAAATGCTTGAATTATTTGATTGTTGACCAATCGAACGGTGATTTGAGCTTTCACAAAATTTCAATATATGTCTATAGCTATCATTACACATTTCTCTGTTTCTCTCAATACATGTCACCCAGCAAGGATTATCATACCAGGGTTTCGTGTTACTTAGAGTAGTTATGTCATTATACTAAGCATCAAATGGCAACTAAACATGAGGGAAGGAAATGGTGAATATATAGCTTACTTTGTTTGCAGCCTCTCAAAGACCCAATCTCTTCAAGTAATTAAAACACTTTTTGGATTAACTCTAACAAGATCACTTGCCAAAGTTACTATTGCTGCTTCATCGTGTGCTACACTTTCTGATCCATAAACCAACCAGAAAAGATAACAATAGAGAAGGAAAAAAAAAACATTTTCCGTACTCACATTTCAATATTTACCAATTACTATAAAAGACATTTTCCAATTACTCACATTTCAATATTTCAATTCCAACATTCAGAGCTAAAACTGATTTCCACACCCCATCCTCTAAACCCTAAAACTTCTCCATTTAATTACTTTATCATGCAATTGTCCTCTTTCATCACCTTAATTCTCTAAACCCTATACACATTTCTATATCAAACCACCACTCTCTTAAATCCATAAATTGATAGTATTTTCACTTGTTTATGTGCAATGGATAATGAAATTGTGGATGGAAATGATTAGAGTAGTTCCAATTATCATTATTATTTTTTTTTGCATAAAAAAAATAAAAATAAAAACAAAAGTCATACACGTCAAATTTGTTGGGCTAAAGAAAATTAAAAGAGTGGTCCAGGTTCTTCATGATCTATTATGGTTAGAAAAATACTATACGAGAAAATGATCAATTGCGGCCTCATAGGTCCGTACTGATCACAACGGTTTGCACATCATGTGTTAGCAATAAACGGCTACGATCGTGCAGATTAGTCCGCAACGGATCATTTCCAATACCGGTGCTATATGTATCGTTACTATATCCACTCCTTATCTTATATTATATAGTTCCTTTCATATACGTGACAAGTGCAAATGATGTACGTCGCCCGCAATTCATGAGGTCGTCCTCAGCTAACTCGCCAACAATATATTTCCACACCATGGAATGCTTTTTCTTAATTCCTGTATTTATTGAGATAATTTAGTAAGAAAGTGACCCAATCTCCTTGACTAAATATCAAATTATCCTTCCTAATATCCACCCATTCATTTCGCCTAGGCCTTGATCAACTATACGTTCACCAAATTTGCATTAGTGAATATTCACCTCCATAAAATGGTACGCCTGTGTACATACAATGAGAGTGAGAGACACTAAAATAGGTAAACTTTTGGAGAAATATAATGGCTGTCTGTAAATATAAGCACGAGATACTGTAGAAGAATAGAATTCACTCTATCCCACATCACTTAAATAGAAGGCTTGCTAAAGTTTCATATACATGTATTGGGGTCCTCCACCTATAAACTTACTGTTTTGGGTTGAAAACTAATTAACATGGTATTAGAATATTACTTATCCACGTATTGGACACATGCACTCTTGTTAAGAAGTTATATCAACATATTTCGTACGACCCATAGAAACCATAAACACATGATCATCTTTATGGGCTCATAACCATATCCAATGTTAACAACACTATACTAAAACATTTATCCTAATTCAACTCCTGCTGGGGCTTGGGCCAGTCCAATCCCTAGAGATGGAAAAATTATCCACAAACTCCAAATTAATAATTACAATAGTTAGGGTGTTAAGATTCGATTCTATAGTCCCTATTTCACGAGACAATATACGATCCTATTTGGATTAGCTTAATTTGCTTAAAATTGCTTTTGCGACTTGGGAAGTGATAGGAAGATATATTGGCCCAAGTCACACCCCTTAAATTTCTCCACAATCACTTTAGTTCAATATGAAAATTTTAATATGTGATTAGATGGTTGAGACATAACTCTAAAGATCGAAATATATCGAGATATAGCTTTTCAAAAGTGATTTTAGACAAGCTCATCCAAACGGCCGATATATCTGTGAGTTTGAATTTGCTCCTAATGAACATAAATAATATCATAACCTCCTAATGTGTAATACATCGGGTGAAAATTAGTTTATAGGATAATCTAATGACTAAAATCAAAATACAAATATCATGATTGTAATATTATAAACACAAATATACATAAATTTGCCTCTATACGTTTTGATTTTAGCCGTTACTTGGATTACATAATTAAGATGTTCGTCCTAATATTTGTCCTTGACAGCTCAAACTATCTAAAAGATTACTAATAGAACTTAAAAATTAAGCTTATATATATAGTGACGTGCTAGAAACTTATTACCACACATTAGCAAGACTTAACTGAGAGGAGCTAGAGTACACTGCATAAGCAAGTTCTGCTATTCGCACCAAACTTTTACATCAATTCACTTGACGTAAGTTTTTTTCTCTCGAATATTTTCACTTTACCCCATGTGAGTTGGTGCAAAATAATTGAAGGAAACTTTTACAAACAGGTAGAGAATTAAATTAAAGCACATATTTTGAAGTCAATGCTGCCGATGCCGGTGTAACTTGTTTCCACCTAGATTTCCCATCGAAGCTCTACTACCACCAGAGTGAATATTAACTGGGCACCAATTATTCCTGTTGTAATCTGCACCTTCGTATATCATTTTCCACAGGGCCGGCCCTGCATATTTGCAACCTCAAACAAAAGTTTGAGGCCTCCATTTTAAGATGGCCCAAAATTTTGTTTGAGCCCTGTACTCAATAGTGAACATGTTTTAGAATATCGATGAATATTAGCTTTGTAAAGATTTATGAAGATTAGCTCTGTAATGTGTTATCCCCAATTTTTTTTTTTTCCCTTTCAAAACAAGTAAACAACCATAAACCTAGCTTGTTGTTGATTGTTGCAGACTTATTTTTTTATTTTTTTATTTTTTACTTTTTTTTTTTATCTTTTTAATTTTAAAAAAAAAATGGATTTATTCAAGTTCTAATATATCAAATTTCAGAGTTTGGTCTTTGATTCGAAAGATGAAGGTAGGTTTAATTTGACATCAGCCTTTTTTGGAGTTTTTCAGTTTTGGTTCTTGCTTTTTAATTTTTTTTTTTCCCCATTTGAAGATTAATTCAAAAGTTCAAAAGTCTGTGTTCTAAAACATGTTCACTGTTGAGCCTAATTGGGTCATTCTTAGTTTTGAGTTTTGTTAAATGTGGAGTTTACACTAATGTTGGATGCAATCTATTTGATTAAAATCCCCAATGAAATTTTATGTGAAAAACCCCAGCGGTTACTCATCTAATTAAAACCTCCAATATGTTTGAGTTTTGTATATGTTGATTAATTGTAAGGAGCAATGTAGAGTTCTATTTAACACTTCTTTTATGCTGATGTTATTTAGGGATTTAATTGTATGTTTTTTTGTTTATTTCCTATATATTTGAATTATATTCATTTTAATAGATTAAGCATTTTGATATTTGTTTGATATATGTGTATTAGTGAATGGTGATAGGAGGTTCTGGGTGAGCCAAATGAAAACCCTTTTGTAAATTGCTTGTTGTAGTATGGTTGTAAGTTTTAGCCAAAGAGAAACTAAGGTATGCAATTTTTTTTTTTTTTTTATATGCCAAAATATAGAAGGACCTCATTCTATGAACTCGCTTAGGGCCACTCAAATCCCAGGGCCGCCCCTCCTGATTTTCAGTCCATGATGTTGGCTTCTGAGGCTATCCGCCATGCAAGCAGCGGTGCAAATTAAGTAGCACCACCAAAAGAAACCTAATACCTCTCTTAATTCTCTAAGAAAAAAAGTAAGGCACCGTTTGGATTTGTTTTTTATAAGTACTTATTTATTTTTTAAAAAATTTGCAATATATAATTTCATAAAAAAATTTAAAAAAAGCAAATAAATACTTATGAAAAACAAATCCAAACGGTGCCTAAATAGTTATCAGTCAATGTAATGAGAAGTGGGGTTCAGAAGGACAGATTATCTATATATATTTATTTGAAGATAAAGTTTGTGAAGGATTTAAATTTACACATCTTATCATCTAGCTGCAATCCATCCTTTGGAATCTGCAAGGACAATTATTAATAAAGGGCGCCCACTGGTTTTTGTCTTAGGAAAAGACTTTCAAGCAGCAGCCTCCATCTCAAGGGTTTTTTTCATTGTCATTTTCAGTGTTTTGTATCTCCTACACCATTTATCTTTTTTCATTAATTATCACTTCTCAATTTCTCATCCACCCATCTTTTATACAACATGTTCTGTACGGAATTTGCTCTAACAGATTATTTATTTACCTTGCTGCATCTCTAATGGTTAAAGCTGTATTTAGTTAGTCAAATTCATTTATTAGTTTTTTTTTTTTTGTTTTAAATAATAGATGTCCGGCTTGACATTGGGCCACAGACCTAGAGTTATTCCAATGGTATGAACAAGCTTTTTTATTTTTTTATTTTCTTTAGAGATTTTTTTTTGGACAAAAGCCCTATTCTAGGAGTCTTTTTTGAACGAAGTCCTCCTCCTAGAGGATTTTGAATGCGAAAAGTTCTATTTTGACATTTAATTTTTTAATGTATACAATCTTGCAAATCAAAATTAATTTGTTAAAATACCAGATTAATTTACCTTTTTAGTGTATTTTTAAAATGCCAAAAGACACTTTCTACCGGCCACCCTCCCATTTCATTATTTGAAGTAAATTTTTGCGCAAATTTATCATTAATTGAGGATATTTTCCACCCTCATATTTCAATATTTCAATTCCAATATTTAAAAAATTGATTTCTACTGTAACACCCCCAACTTGATATTTGCACAGACCCTTCCGGATAAGTTAACACGTGTCAAGATAAAAGTACAAACTGTTCTACTCATCTATATTTCCTCACGAGAGATAAAAAATATTTATTTAACAATATAAAATGACATGTATATACAGTATGTCCAAAACGCTTTACATAAAATAATAATACAAATCATAATACTGCCAACAACACTGACAAGTGGACTATGTCACATACAGTGACGAATCCCAATAATCGAGGAATATATATATATATATATATATATATATATATCATGCAAGTAATAATGTAGAAGACTAGCATGAAGCTATCCACACAACCCTCAAGCCGAGAACTATGCCAATCCAAAATACATCTCAAGTCAACCTGCAATCTGCTGCATTAAAAAGTAGGAATGAGCTTCAACTTCCTCAGTATGAATAATATAACATTTACCACTTAACAATAATATCGGGATACATGGAATATGAAAATAACATAGTTTTTTCATAAATGTTATAAAACAATATATAAATATAATTCAAACCTGTGTGGACTTTCAGTAAAAACCATAACAAATTCCATATTAATCAAATCTTTCCATTTCTTCAAAATGCTTTCGTATTTCGAAATCCATTTTCATCCGAATCAAAATCTTATTTCAAAACACCATTGACTCTAGAGAGTATTACAGAAGCTTCCTCTCAGACTAACAAGCCTGCAGCGCGCAACACTGTAATATAACCATATCATGTTCTTCCTCGATGGTAATTAAGCTACTTGCATGGGCTATTAATTTCGGGTCCGCTTATAAGCTCTACCCAGGACACAAGGCCCTTATTTTTTTAACTTCGGGTCCACTCAAAGGCTCCACCCAGGACCATAAATTCTCTGCTTGAATACTAACTGAGCCAACATACATATTTTTTATGCATTTTATTTCATAACAATATCACATTTGCCAATCAGACATAAATTATTTCCATGCATTTTATTGCATAATATATTTCATTTGCCAATCGAACATAAATAATTGTAAAAACATATAAATACAATTATGTGTAAAGTTGATACTCTCAAACAACTCATCATCCCTTGAGAAACTTTTGATTCTGCGTATAAATCATATAATATCTTCTTAGAACATATGCATGGTGACTTTCTAAGCAGGTTTTGCCGACCAATTAACAGCACCGGTAAATTAAAATCACCCACCGGCATATTTAAATATCTGGGTGCACCTCATCCGTACCTTTACTGACATATTTTGGCCCAAGGAAAACTTGTCCCCTGAAAAACTGTGCGTAGCTGTTTAAAGTGCTTTAAATGTGCGTAGCTGTTTAAAGTGCTTTAAACGAAAAGTACTCCCGTCAAACCATTGACTCGGTTTGGCACTTGGGCCTGAACTGACCTAGGCCCTGTCTAGTTAGTCCTTTTCTTTTCAAAGAAGGGGGCCCTTGTCTAGTTAGTCCACAAATTTAAATAGACAGTAGAGACACCTTACTGGACCCAAGCCAAGACTTGTTTGTTTGTTTGTTTGCTTCTTTTTTGTTTTTTTCTTTAGTTTTTTCCAAGGATGAAAATGCAACCCTATCCATCCAATGATAATAAAGGGGTATTAATACATTTTCATATAATAAATCTGATAACTCTTCCCTTCAAATGGTATACTTGCCCTTATGCCAACGGGTTATCGACTATTAGCAGGTCTTTTAGAGAGAAGAATTGTTCAAGACGTACACCTTGGTTTTTTTTTTTTTTTTTGACAATATATATAGGGTATTATAGACTTACTCTCACTGAGATTTAATTTGAACCCATTTTTTCTCAGTGTTATGAAATCCGGACCAGACCGGCCGGTTCAACCGGTTGAACTGGGAACCGGACCTCCAACCGGTTGGTTTAACCCCTATAAACCCAGCCATTCCAAAAATCGGACTCTTTTGTTAAAACCGTTCGACCCGGCGGTTCAACCGGTGATTTTTTGATTTTTATGGGTTATTAAGTGAACCGGTCGGGTTTTTGATAAAACCAAATTTCGATCAAAAAGACACAAATGCCCCAATTTTTTTGACAAACCTGTTATGCCTAGAAGGGTAAAACAGTAACTGTACACTAAAAATAAAACCCTAACTTCAAGTCTTCACTCTTCATTCTCAATTCTTCAAACTTCAATTCGGCAAGACGACAATAACCCCGATTCAGCAATTCCCTAATCCCTTTGGAGTAAAGTTTGGACCGCCGTTCATCATTCATCAACGTGAATCGATGAATCCTCAGTTCCTCACTCCTCACGTACAGACTCCGGCATCACGAGTTCACGACTTAAGAGCTTTCCGGCAATAACCCTGGTTCCTATACTTACCTTTGGATTTTGGCCGACGGCATCACTTAGTCTTCCGTGAGCTTTCCGGTGTCACTCAATCCTCATGAGTCACGAACTCACCCCAGCTGCGCTGCTGCAACCGCTGCGCATCCCCTCCCTCACCAATAACTTTGGCCTCAACCCATGCCAGCTGCGCTGTTGCAACCCTAATTACTGTTTGCCGAAGCAGCAGCCAGCACACAAATACATATATAGAAATGTTTCTATCAACACACGATGATTTTTATAAATATCAGCATAAAATTCATAGGTAATTGTGGGATGCATATTTTACAAAATCGATCGTCGAATTAAATACTCGATCTTGTTATGGATGTCCAAGTTTGCCAAAAAATCATATTGATCCGATATCAGCATCTCAAAATACAGATCGTGAATAATTCTATCTGCTGAAACTGTTAAGGTTTTTCTCAGTGACATATATGGGAAACCAACAGTTGAATCACTGTGATTTTTAGCATGCATGATATACATATGCATAGTATCTAAACCAACTTTTAGTTTTTCAAAATAAGCATCCCACAATTACTTAATTATAAGTTTCATGCTGATTTTCGCATGATTTTTGGCATGCATATTATATATAGAAAGAATATTCAATACAACTAGATTTTTTCAAAATCTAAACCAATCGTTAGTTTTTTAAAATAAGCATCCCACAATTACTTATAAATTTTATGCTGACTTTTGCATAATTTTTGGCATGCATGTTATATATTGAAAGAATATTCAATACAATGGTGATATTCACTAACATTAGCTAAAAGGCAATGTTATGTAGGAAGAATATTCAAAATATCCATCTAAAAAGGACTCTATATATATGCCTGCAAACTTTGGAGAAACCTACATACATACCCCATTCCCATATCCATACCCATATATCCTTGGTGAAACGTTTGGAAATTCCTCTCACTATGGCTTCCTCGGTGAGGGACGATGCCATTAAAAACATTGTTTTAATAGAGATCTGTACCGTGCTCTGATGGGAAAAGATACAGGGAAGGTAATTGAGCTCTGCCGGAAAGTTCCTGAGGGCGCGCTGCACGTATTAACAATACATAATGACACGGTCCTCCACATGGCTGCTTATTCCAGACAAGAACACTTACTCCTCACACTACTGGAGGATCAACCTCTCAACAGAATTACCCACCAAAATGACAATGGAAACACTATCCTCCACGAGGCAGCTGTCACCATCCAAAATTTATTCGTAGCCGATAAAATATTGAAGATTGCGCCGAAGTTGTTAGGCATGCGAAACCGCCTTGGAGAGACGGCTATCTTTCCGGCGGCTCACTTTGGCAACACTCTGATGTTCGAATTTCTTGCTGAAAAAGTGCAGTATAGTGAACAAGATCGTCAAGCGTTTCTTCAGAGAGATGATAAAACCACTGTCTTTCACATTTCTATCCTCGCTGAGAACTTTGGTGAGTTCATAATTAGTCAATCCTTCTCAAGTACGTTATTATTACATATATTTAAATAAAAGATTAAAAAAAAAAGACACAAATTCAAGAGTCTTAAAGTAATCAGCCTTCCATCTTCCTCTAGCTACAAGTCTAATCTTCTCCTCTTTTTAGTTTTTTCCTTCACAAGTCACAACCATGAATTCAATACTGTTCAGGATTTCCTCTCTAGATTTGTGAACTTCTCTCTCCCTCATCTTCTCCGAAGGTGTTGCATGTGGTGGTGTGTGTGACACATGTCATGTACTACGCTCGTCGTACAGGCTTGTTGTAACAGGGGCGGAACCAAGCCACAGGGAAGGGGGCCGCGACTTTTCAATTTTCTAATATATATATATATGGTATATGCATCCGCAAGATTTATATGTTTGGGAAAGGTTGGGCTGGCTCTTAACTTGTGTGTGTATATATATAGGGCTCCTAATATTATGTACTTTTTGGTAGAATCATTTGCGTTGTAGATTTTGGAAAATTGGCCGTTAGATTAAATACATTTATCATGTATATTATGCATGAATATCACAGTAATCCAACGGTTGATTTTTGAAACATGTAACTTTGAGAAATTTTGATTTTTTTTATTCTTTAAATTGTTATTAGTTTTTTACTGTTGGTTTTTTCATAAAACAACCGTCGGATCACTGCGATTTTTGGCAAGCATGACATACATGATAGGGGTATCTAATCCAATGGTCAGTTTTCCAAAAATTTTACCTCAAGTGGCTGTACAAGTGGGCACCTGATGCATTTTGCATAAGGTGCACCTGACAATACTTAATTTTGACTTCAATTTAATATATTTTACACTTCCG
>JAESVK010057445.1:11395-24149 GCA_017140935.1 Hamamelis virginiana | reverse complement strand
ATATATATATATATATATATATATATATATATATATATATATATAATTGTATGGTAAAGTGAAGGCATACCACTCTTGTAATTTGAATATTACAGTATACAGTCCCGATCTAGTCAGCATATATCTACGAGCATACAATTTATTTAATATTTTCTAGTCAGCATATATCTACGAGCATACAATTTATTTAATATTTACAAGCGTAGTGATAAAATTTCTATTTTTTCTCAATGTATTTTAATTTTTATAGGTTAATTTCCAATAATATAAATAAAATTTATACTAAATAAAATATATTAAAACAAATCATGAAACTTTACCAATATACTTGTAAATATATCAGCAATTTAAGATAAATATTGCGTACAAAAATAACTAGCCAAATACTATCTTTTTAATCAAATAATCAAACGGCTAATTGATAGGAGGGTGAAAATTCCCACAAAATAAAACTATATATAGAGGATCGATGTATTCGAATTAAAATTATATAAGTACAAAGTGTAAATCGGTAATAGTTGAGAATATCAAACTGTAATTTTTTTAAGAAAAAAAGAAAAAGAAAAAGCTGACATAACCTAACCTATAATTAACTCGTGCATGTATGTGATTCGCAGCCATTAAAGTAAGGGTGTCATGGAAATTCATTGGATTGGAAGAGAGTAAATTTGGGTACAATGAGTAGAAAGATAGTGGTAGAGCAAGTAGGGCTAAGGGCTTACCAAGTTTCATGGTTCCGCGCATGTTCGACTCTCACTAGCTACTTATATCCTGGGCTACAGACCGCAAGGTGCAAGTCTTGTTTCGAAAGCCTTATTCGGGGTGCAGGACTTAATTTGGTGCGCGCAAACTAGCTCAGGATACCTGTATAACAAAAAAAAAAAAAAAGTAGAAAGATAGGCCATGAACATTTTTAAGAAATGTCGTATGTAGTATCTGAGACTCCTTCCGTTTGCTTCTTGCACATTTGAACTTGCGGGCTGCCAAATTATTTTTCTTATCTTTTGTCTTCAATTTTTCCACGAAATGCAAAACAGACTTGGCCTTGGACTTCGCAGAAAGGTTCGAGCATTTAATTAGTGAACCAGACAAGGACGGGATGACTGGTCTTCAACTTCTCTCAAGCAACTCTTCAGTTTTTAGAAGCAGGAGTGAACATGCATTCCTCAATCAACTCGTCAATTTCTGGTATGATTTTCAATTCTGGTATGTTTTTTTTTTTTTTTTTTTTATAACTTTATATATATATAGGCCGGTTCCAGTGAGCGACTCGTGATAGGTTAGTGCCGGTTACAACCACTAATAGATACTTCAATGGTTGATGATGGGTTATTATATTTGTAATGAATATGGGTATTCTAAAAAGTGGCACGTGTTGGAAAAAAATTGGTTTGAAATTTGATTTTTTTAAAAATGGGGCTAGCCACTAGTTATCACATTTGTGGTTGATCCTTATTAGTGTGAAGTGCCGGCCACTATATATAGTAGATGCGGTTGGATCATTACTCACACCGACACGCCTCGCTGACAGTGCACAGAGGGATGTCGGGGAGTGCTTTCCGTACGATAAACAATGACCGTTTGATGAGCTGCGTTTGGAGATTGATGGAGGCGCTCTTTAAGCAAGTCGCTCACTGTAGTGAGCATTTGTTGACTTACTTAGAATCAACAAATACTTAAATGACCGTTAGATCATTTAAGTGGCCTACATCATCACTCAAATGGCTGTGATATGACGACCATTTGAGTGTTATATATATATAGAAACGATTCTGTCAAGATGTCCTTACGCTCGTTATTGTAATTAAGGACGTCCCTTCTGGAAGCCATAGGAATGATATTTTGAAAAACCGATCGTTGGCTTAGATAATCTTTTTATGAATGCTATGTCTGCCAAAAATCATAGTGATCCGATAATTGGTTTTCAAAATACAGTCTGTGAAACGCTTTGACAGTATTTACTGTTGGATGCTGTCAAAGTTGTTTAAATGTCTGTATTTTAAAAACCAACCGTTAGGCCATTGTAATTTTTGGCAGACCTGACATACATATAAAGATTATCTAATCCAACGATCGATTTTTCAAATATACCTCTCCCAGTGAAAGTGTCCTTATGATAAAAGCGTTAGGATGTCCTTATAGGATCGGTTATATATATATATATATATATATGTATATATATATATAGAGAGAGAGAGAGAGAGAGAGAGAGAGAGAGAGAAATGCTAGAGAGAGCATTTGCTGACTTTAACTAAAGTAAGCAATAACACAAATCCTTGGATTGGAATCTTGAGATGAATCTTCCATTAAGTGAATAAGAATCCAAGGGGTTGTGTTATTTGCTGACTTTAGTTAAAGTGAGCAAATGCTGATTAGATCACTTCTCTTTCTCTCTCTCTCTCTCTCTATATATATATATATATATTGGCTTACATGACATCTATAAAAAGATAATTTTTTTAGAACATATATTCCACAATATCTATTAGCTTCATGCTTACATACAGGGGCGGAGCCAGGATTTAAAGTTCGGGGGGGCTAAGGTAAGAACTAAGAAGCTAATTAGTCTACACACACACACACACATATATATATATATAACTAAAGAATATTATAATTCATTTCATGCTCAAAGGTTCATAGTTATATAATATTTGAATTGAAACAAAAGAAAATATCTATTCAAACATGACATAGATAAATTTTAAAAAAATACACTATCGAAGCTGCGCCCTACGGTCTTTCACGGAATAGAAATAATCTATTATTGAGTCAAAATCGATATTTTCTGCAAGTTCTTTTTCAATGTAGAGAACAATGGAATTTTCCAAAAATTCGTCCCCCATCTTGTTGCAAAGTGCAGATTTAACAAGCTTTATAGACTGAATAAGAGAATGACTGATAGTGATAGAAGGGGGATTTCGAGTGTGTGTGAGAAATGAGAGGGGCAGCCCTGTCGGGGAGAGAGCGTGAGTGATCAGCAATATTGATTTAAATTTTCTTGGGTTGGCTTTATGGTAATGGAGTAAAAGTAGTTTTCATGGGCTGGCTCATTGATAGCTCCAAACAAGGGAGGTTATTCCTTGTTCGCAATCAAGATTTAAAATTTATAAAAGACTCGTGCTTGTAACTTCAATTCGTTGAAACTATGGTTTTCGCACGGGTGTCGATCCACAGGGACTAAAGGCTAAGTTTAGAGAAACTAAAGCGAATTCGATTTTAGTTAAAAGAACAATTTTTTATTTTGAAGAGTTGGTTTGTTTAAACTAAAGAATATGAAATAAGTAATAAAAAGCCATGGGTTTTCGAATCCACTTAACTCGCATCAATCGTATTAATAAGCTTGATTAGGGTTTATGAATATTCATGGTAGTGATGATTTAAACTACAAGAATAAACCATCAATGATAAGCATGCATATATGAATTAAGCATGGATCATCCTTTTAAGGCATGGATTGTCAAACGAGAATGCACAATCCATCCAAGTAGGGCATGAACCATCTAGCTTCACATATACATGTTCGATAAGAACCATTGCACAACAAATATAATTGAAATCACAGGAAACAACTATATTGATAGATGAAAACATTTAAAACTAGATTGCATAAAGGCAATATCCTTAATGTTGTACAATCACCACAAATATACATAAAACCCAAAACCAAACCTATGAACATGGTAGAATGGAGAGAAGCTTCATCTTAAACCCAAGAGAGAAGCCTAACCTTCCATGGTTGGATGAGAGTTGTCACAGTTCTGCAGTCCTTCCATGTGCAAGCCAAGGATTCCTTGAGAATGAGATAGAAGAGAGAGAATGGAGAGAGAAGAAAGAATAGGTCTAGCCTCAGTCTAGTCTGCCTAAACAAAACTAAAAAGAATGTATTTATAATGTACAGACACCTACTATAAACAAAACTCTCCAAAAACTGCATAAAAAGCAAATAAAAATCGCGGGCACACTTTACGAGGCACTCTCTATCGATAGACATGAAAGTGTATATCGATAGAGGTGATAAATCCAACTACACAGCTTCTGTCTATCGATAGAGGGGAGTAACTGTCTATCAATAAACACCCTCTATCGATAGACCATAGATAGAGTTTTTATTTATGAACCCACTTTGCCCCCTTTTGCATCATTTTTGCTTCAAAAAGCTCCCCAAAACCATCCTAACATCATTATGATGATTTTTCCATCCAATTGACACTGCTTTGAGCTTCATCCGAGGGCAAATGCACAGAATCAACCTCGATCATGCCTAAAATGCCGATTTTATGGAGAATTCCTACAAAACAAGATAAAAACATTAGATTGGCGATTTATGGCTAACAAATAACAAAGTTCAAGCATAATCCATCAAAATATAGTAAAAAAAACTCAATAAATGCATTGATTGCAGAGCAATCACTCATTGGGCTGATTTGAATTTTCTTGGGCTGGCTCATTGGGCTGTAGTGTTTTCATGGGCTGGCTTCATGGTAATGGAGTAGAAGTAGTTTTTTTTTTTTTTTTTTTTATTGCAAAAGTTTGGGGGGCCGAGCGCTCCGCCCTTGCTTACATAAGATATATAAGCATATGCCAACTGGATCGGACTGTATATAGATGTACAAAAATGCTAGTCAGCATATGTGGGAAATATGTATTGAAAAACTGAGATACTATAACTGCTTGATTTGTCCTTTTTAGTTGCAACATGCATGGCCTGCACCTATATATGAACCATCTACTACTTCAGCAACCAGCCCAATCGGCATCAAAATAGGCTAGGACAAAATTTGGGGAGCATTTGAAAAATTGTAAGCCATGGTAATGGCTACAGAGCCTCTATTTTTTTTTATTTTTGGAGTTGTGTTCTATTTTCTGCCTTGTTTTTGTTGTGTGGATTGTTTTGGAAGGCTTCACAGTGAGGTTTTAGGTGGTGGTATCTGTTGGTTGTTGTTTTGTCCTGGGGTATTAGATTTTTGACTGGTTTTCAAGATTGTTTTTTGGGGTGGTTCAGGGGCGTTCTTGGCTCTGGCTTTTTGTTCTTTCCTTTCTCCTTCTCCTTTTAAGTTTTTCTGTTAAAAACTAATGGTGTTACTGGTGCTCTGGGATGGACTTTTTGGGTGGATCAATTAGTGTATGGTGTTTTTTCTGCAAAAAGCTCTGATGTAGAGGCTTGTGCTCATTGGTTGGGATCTTTTGAGAGTGTTTGGGTTTAGGGGGAGCATTGATTCTGTTGTAGTGGTGTGTGTTGTTTCAGGTTGGGTTTGGGTTGCTTTTGGGGTTTGTTTTTTGGCTGACTTGGTATGCGATGTTTTTTGGGTGGCTGTAAATTAGTTTTACTGGAAAAAAAATGCAGTGGACAAGAAGATGGTTCAATAAGTTGGGGAAGGTTCAAGCATTTCAAAGCGTGTGTTCCAAAGCTTATTTTGCTTATGATAGAGGCAAGAAAACGACTATTTTGTTGTAAACATTGTAACAAATGGGTGTGGAAGCTAGTATGGTTTGTGGTGGATTTGAAGGTTATTCTGAGAATAAATCATGGGTGGGGTTAAAGATCCATGCGCTCTGGTTGAACTTGGAATAGGCTGGATGATTGGGTTCTTTAGTTTTCTTGGCGGGAGATGATGTTGGTGTGAATTGTTGTCTTGGTTGAGGTGTTTTTGTTCTCTAGACTGTGATTGTAGTATAATTAGTGTTAGGTGGTTGCAGGGTTGGAAAGGATTTGGTCCCATGCTCTGTTTGTGTGTTTGGGCTATTGGGTCGGTCTAAATTTTGTGTATTTGAGGATTTGGGTGTTGGTTTTATGGGTGTGGTGTAAGTGTGGAGCTTGGGTGTTTTGTTGTGGGGTGCAGGTTTTGGTTCGTGCTACAACCTTTTTCTATTTTAATTAAATACCCTTTGGCCAATCAAAAAAAAAAAAAAAAGTGTTATTTAAATAGGAAAGGATATGTTTTACAGCTTGTAGATGAATATCTTTGGCAACATGAATGAACTAAGATACAACTTTGACCACAAAGGCAAGATCTAGCCAAGTGAGTTAAATATTGTAAAAAGCCAACAACATAACAATATTCAGTTGGATTGGTAAACAAGGACCCTTCATGGGCAGAGAGGAGGATCATGGTGGCAGAAACCAGATCAATGTTCTCTTTAGTTCTACCAATTTTTATTCTCAATGTTCCCTACAATAACTGAATTCCATTTTTTGAACAGTTAAATCATGGTGGCAGAAACCAGATCAAATGGATAAGCACAGGTATGCTTTGCAGCTCGCCAAGTTCTTAATAGAAAGAGATACCTCCTGGGAGGCTACTAATCCTGGAATAAACCTGAGTAAGCCTACGCCCCATAATTATGGTGTTAATCCAAAAGCTTCATCCCTCGAGGATAGTGGAGAAGGGTCGTCCACTAGTTCTCTATGCCAAGGGAAAGGGAAAGGATGTACGAGCAATACAAACGAAGATTCCTTTAGAGGAGAAAGGCACTTCAGTGGTTCCTTAAGCCAGGGGAAAAGGGGAGGTGAAGGCCTCCAAATAAGTAATGAAACTAAGAGTACTGTAAAGATTAATGGCGAAACTCCTTTGTTTTTGGCAACTAGATCAGGCTGTGTACAGATTGTTAAAGAAATACTCGATCAATACCCTCAAGCAGTTGAGTATGTTAATGACCAAGGGGAAAATATATTGCATTTAGCAATCCGGTACCGCCAATTAGAGATTTTCAAAATTGTGAAGAAAATGAAAGTACCAATGCGGAGGCTGGTGCAACATGTTGACATTAACGGGAACTCAATACTGCACATGGTAGGAGCAAGAAGAGAGTATAATGAATTTGAAGGTATGCAAGGTCCTTCAATCAAATTGAAAGAGGAGTTGCTATGGTTTGAGGTGCACTTCTATTACCCCATTCCCTTATGAATCACTGTGCACAAGCACATACAACAGGGATATAGCCCTCTCCTTTTCATTTAACCCTCCACACATCACTCACGTATTTGATATAACCATCAAGAGACTTTACCAGCAAGCCAGCTAGCACCTTCCAAGCACACTCTTTACATGCATATAATATACTGCCATACTAATCCTAATATTGTAGAAGCTTCGCGCCATTGAATCTTCTAATACTGGGATGTCATCGGTATTCCCCATGATGTCAAGCCTATGATCCAGCCAATAGTTTGAGTCACCTTGCTTTGATATAATATGGTAGTCCCCACATTAACTACATACTAAAGGAGAATATCTACATTTGAACTTGCTTTGCAATTGAAACTTTGCTCCTAATATGATTGTGTGTATCGGCAGCGTGTGAAAAAAGTCACTATAACACATTTCATTAGTCATCGGAACTCAGAGAAGCAGACTGCTGATGGTTTATTTGCTAGTACTAATAGAGAACTGCATACTTCAGCAAAGCAATGGATAAAGCGTACTGCAGAAGGATTCTCCGTTGTTGCAGTTCTCATTGCTTCTGTTACCTTTGCTGCAGCCTACACAACACCAGGAGGTCCAGATCAAAAAACTGGTTTTCCGCTCCTCCTTTCTCAGCCTTTCTTTCTGCTTTTCATCGTCTCCGATATAGCCTCGTTTGTATTTGCTTTGATGATGATGGTTGCATACCTCTTAATCCTCAAGTCATCATTACAAATAGAAGATTTCAAGAAGTCTCTTCCTCTGAAGCTGAGGGTGGGTTTCATGATTTTTTGCTTCTCTGTGACATTGATGATGATAGCATTTGCAGCAACAATCGTTCTCATGATACAGCATAGGAAAAGCTGGACACAAGTGATCATATACGGCATCCCAGTATGCTTCTTTACACTAATATTTTTCCCTCTCTATATATTAGTATCAAAAACTGGTGAAAAATACTTGCGCAAGAAAACAAAGCTGGTATCTCCTTGGAGTCATTCTGTTCAAATTCTTACTAAGATCACCAATTTGTTTAAAAGTCATAAAACCTAAGTTAGAAATCCTTCCAACCCCCCTCAATCTTGAAGCGACAATCCCACAAGTTCCACATCCCTTGCTTCACCACAAACTTCTAATATTCCTGTTTGAAATGCCAATTATCGGTAGGCCTTTAGGGACACTGCACTTTGTTGGTGATGTAATTTACAAGAATTCTCCTTGCTCAAAAGTGAGACCTATTAGTTACAACAATATATTGTTTGGTTTTTGTAAAATTTAATATCACAATTCACAAATTACATAATTAATCAAGTATGCTAGCTAAAGAGCATACAATGGATTAATGGGTTATACCATGTATAGATTTGTATTTGTTTTTCACATGTAATAGATAGTTACTACTGTAGAAGAAACCGATCAGAGCTGGCCCTGAGGGCAGGCCTAACAGGCAATCGCCTTGGGCATCAGTTTTTTAGGAAAATTTAGGGGCATTAAATTTGGTCTTAGTAGTGATATACTACATGGGCAACCAATTTTTATTCAAGGGCGGTCCAAAGGGCCGAACCCCAATATACTGTTCTACTGTTTAGCCTCTATTTTTTGTTATTGCATTTTTCTTTAGAATATATTTTTTGTTAATTTCTTGGTATCATTATTCTATGTATGTTTGACACATTTATGGAAAATATAGTTGAATTATATTCATTTTAATGGAATTATATTCAAAAGTTGTAATCAAATCTTATTTATTAGTTTGATATATTTGTAATGATGATAGGAAGTTTTGGGTGAGCCTATTGAAAACTCTCATTGTGAATTGATTGTTTATTTGTTTGATATATTTGTAAAGAAAATTCCATTCGTCCTCCCTTTTTGTCTTCCCTTGTGCATCTGACCAACTTGGAACAGCGTTGGATTTGATATTTCACTTTTACTAATCATGAATGCAAAAAATTACATTGATCCAATGGTCGGTTTTTGCAATTTTGAAAAAAAATTCTAAAATATAATGAAAAAAATTGTGAAAAACTACCACAGTCTATTTTTTGAAAAACCAACCGTTGGATCAATGTGATTTTTTATATTCTTAATACAAATAAGTGAAGCATCAAATTCAGCAGTCGGTTTTTCAAAATATCTGTTTCAACTTTCAAGTTGGTCAAATGCACAAGGGAGGACAAAAAAGAGAGGACAAAAAGGGTGGACGAAAAAAATTGTTGTATTTGTAATGATGATATGAGGTTTGGGATGAGCCTATTGAAAACCCTCCATGTGAATTGATTGTTGTAGGTCTCCTTTATTAGTTTAATTATATTTGTAATTATGATAGGAGGTTCGAGGTGAACTTATAGAAAACTTTTTTTCTAATTTGATTGTTATAGGTTTTAGCTTCTTTTTTTAAAGGGAATTTTCCAAAAATAAACCCAAGTTTTCAATCAATTACCTCTATAAACCCATGTGTTGGGAAATGTCAAATGTAAACCTCCGTACGACTTTTTGGACCAATTTGCCCTTCTAACGGTAATATTTTAAAAAAAAATTCAATTTTTTTCATGTAATACCCAACCTTACACAAAATACCCAACTTTATTAATAATATCCAATACCCAACGAATTACTAAATACACAGCACTTGTTTTACAAAGAATACCCAGATTTGTGAAGAATACCCATGAAATGATTAGTCTCCATGCAAGTCAAATCTTAACTTTTTCTAGTCAAATCAAGTACTAAAATGTCCCATCAACCTTTTTCAAAAGTTAGAAGTAAAAAATACACAATATTGCATATAATACCCATATATGTGCATGATACCCAATACCCAATAGTGAACATAATACCCATCCTTACACTGAATACCCAAAACCATATATTATACAGAATACCCAATTCTTTGAAGAATACCTAATTACAATTTTTTAATCATTTTTAATATCATCTCTTATATGTCAAATCAAATCTTTAGCATATTTTTCCATTCCCAACTCAACATAAGTTCTATATAATATCCATCATGTTAAAGGATACCCAATTTTCCATTTTGCACATAATACCCAAGAAATAAAGAAGAATACCCAATATGACTACTTTCACATAATACCCAGATTAGTGAAGAATACCCAAAATCATATTTTATACAGAATACCCAATTCTTTGAAGAACACCCAATTACAATTTTTTAATCATATTTTAACAGACCCAACTTGAATTCTGATGAAAGCATGATCTAGGGCTAGCTCGGACACTCGAGTAATTTTTCCTTCCCTTCCCACGAGTTTTTGGCAACCAAATCTATGTTGTCTACTGTGTAGCCGCGTTAATATCCTCTCTGTATGTGTGTGTGTGTGTTTTTTTTTTTTTTTTAATGTAAAAACCATGGAAATATCTTCTTCTGTTTCTTTATTTCTCTTTCCTTTTAAACCTTTTTTGTGGAGCTTAGGTTTTAGCTTGTATTGCTTTGTAATATAAAGGAGCCTTGAGAAAATTTTCTAAGGGTAAGCCCTTTCTCTCTCTTTGAGGAAATATGCAATCCTTACCTTATGTGCTGGATCTTTTTTTTAATATTTCCAGAAAATATTAAATGAGTTTTAGGATTCTTATTAGAAATATGCAATCCCATTACCAATTATTGGGAATGAAACTTTTAAATATAATCATGTTTGGATGCCATAACAAACAATATGTATGTTGGATTCTTTGCAACGGTAGGTTTCATATATTCCAATTTATGTATTATATCTTGAAATTCCATGTTTTGGCTGCTGGAGACATGTATGGATACGTATGTTTGATTCATTGAAACCTTAGTGTAATCTATTCTATATAAGGAAATATGCAATCCCATTACCAATTTACAATTTGAATTGAAAAGCTTTGTTGGGAAGCCAAAATGCATCATAGTTGTGCAGGGCTATAAAATTCCCAGCCAGTTGCTGAAATACAACTTCACTAGTCTCAATTAACCAAAGTCATTCCCAATAGCACAACACCTGCTTTTATAAGGTTTAAACATTCATTTTTCCCTCAAGAATTTATAAATGTACACAGATAAATTACTTCTTTCCCTTCAAGAAACTGCAGAACAAAAACCACAACTCAATGAATGGCCTGCATTAACCCCCAAGAGGCTAGTTGAGTTGGCCACAACACCTATGCCCCAGGACACACAGAAGATCTCACTCCCAAAGGGGCAAACATCAGCAAAACAATTTATGTTCAGGTCTTCACCTAAGTGCCAAAGTAATTACGCGCAAAAGTAGGCAGTGGCCCTACCTGAGACCGGAGATTAATTTGGTCTTTACACGCGATACCTCATGAGAATGCTCAAAAAAAAAAAAAAATGAATGGCCTGCATTAATTTTTTTAGAAAATGCTTCAACACATACACAGGAATAATACATCCTATCATTGCATGGTTCTCAGACTGCTCATGTATGACTCAATGGCACATAAAGCAAAGCATTCTATAGAGACTTATAGAGTGCTGCTTCAAATAAATTCTCCGCAATGCAACAAAAAACCACATGTATTGATTCACAAAAAACATATATTACAAGCATTGGTGTGAAAAGACAAATAGTTTACCCTTCTAAATTGGATTCAACCCCCTACCATGGTCTAAGAAGAAAGTTATATGTTAAAGATATGGAGAGAATTCAAGGTATATTGCATCCACTCCATGATTCTAATGACAAAAAATATCCTCATAAACCACCTTATCGAGAGACTTTCATCTTGGATATCTCTTCCAGTAAAAATTTGGATTCAGCAGCAAAATCAACTGGAGCAGCTGCCCTGCCAATTATCCTATGCCTTTTTTCACTCATGTACTCATTCTGAGCAACGCTAATACGGAAAAGATGAGGGACCCATGTAGCTTCTTTTAATTTCAGTTGGTATAAAGTATCTTCTCCCTCCTGGAAATGCAGAATAAAGGAGAAAAAAATTACAGTTTTGGCATGCAAAATTTTCCACATTATAAGCTTAGCAGAATAATAACCAATTTTAGTTTTCTTTTTTGAGTGCTGTAAGTTTTTTAACCAACTTATAAATTTGTAGATAATTTACCTGTGATTTTAGCTTATCAAGCTCATGTAGACATCACATCGAAGTTCATGTAGACATCGCGCCGGAGGGCTGTCGCTGGATCAGATGTGTCTTGGCCGGGCTGGTGCAGTGGCATGAGATTGACCTTGTTCTAGTGCTACTAGAAGCTATTCAAAGAATTAAAAAGAAAAAAAAAAACATATAAAAAAGCATTAATGTAATCAATATATAGTAACTACACATTAAGTTACTAGTTGAAATTATGTTACCAGTATCTACTACTAGTCCCCTCAATCCGTGTATGAGAATTTTGACTTATAGGAGCACTAGCGTCCTCCGATTGCCTAGAAAAGCTAGCTCCTCTCTTTCTGGTAGACATTATGATTCAACCTGTATGGAATATGAAATATATCAATAATTGCAATTACATTATGTGATATGAGATGGAGATCACTCCATGGTCAGTGAGAGAGCACTCGAAAGCCACTTCTCTGATTATATCATACAGACATGACAATGTAAAAGTTGAGACATAATCTGCTTCTCAACAGCAAGAAGATCACTAGGGCTCTAGAGTGCCAAATTTAAGAATTGAATCCTTATAACAAAGTAAATGTGATATAGGAATTGCAAATGACATAACTTTTACAAATGATATAGGAATTGAATCCTTATAATCTGCTTCACAATCCACATTTAAGATATGGAGTCTATATATAGACAAGTCTATTGGCCATGAAACAAAGTAAATGTGATATAACTTTTGCTTAGAAGACTATTCTCAGCCTGCTTTAAAGAGGAAA
>JAESVK010057440.1:65780-77300 GCA_017140935.1 Hamamelis virginiana | reverse complement strand
AAAGTTGATTCGATTCATCGATTAAGAAGATTCATGGATGAATACATAGGAAAATATTTTAAAACCTACCTTCCGCTGCGTTCCCATGGTGTATTCTTTCACAGGGATCCTATCATATGACTCTCCCAAGAGCGTATACCGTAAAGGTCAATGAATAACCCTCCCACTACGACGAGACACTTCCTGTGGCTGTGCACTATCAGTGGTATGCGTGCAGATGTTGATCATTGTGTACCATCTTGGACATGCTGCTCTGGTTGTGAAACCGGCATGTTGATGGTAGGACCACAAGGTTCAGTATCAACACGAGTCTCAACAATCCTCCCACTACGACGAGGCAATGGGATATCAAGAACACTTTCATGTGGTATTTCCTCTTGTACTACAGGTATTGAAGAAGTTTGTACTGGTTTATCTCCTCTCAATTCTTCTAGAACAATTCTACGTATGGGCTTGTGGTTCATTACATAGTCTTCTTCTAAGAATCGGGCATTGGTGCTAACAATGACCTTCTGATCCTTAGGACTATAGAATAAACCACCTTTTGTTCCTCTAGGATATCCAACAAACAAACAAACTTCTGTTCTTGATTCCAACTTATTTGTTTTCCCTTTCAGCACATATGCTGGACTACCCTAAATCCGAACATGTCTTAGACTAGACTTACGCCCAGTCCAAAGTTCTGTGGGAGTAGTAGGTACTGACTTAATTGGTACCACGTTCAGAATATATGCTGCTGTTTCAAGTGCATATCCCCATAATGAATCAGGTAAATCTGAATAACTCATCATAGATCTCACCATATCCATAAGAGTCATATTCCTTCTTTCTGCTACACCATTTTGTTGTGGTGTACGAGGTGCAGACAACTGGGATGTAATCCCCTCTACTGATAAGTAATCAGTAAACTCTCCTAAGAGGTACTCACCACCACGATCAGATCGGAGTGTCTTGATGCATTTACCCAGACGCTTCTCCATTTCCGCCCTATACTCTTTGAATTTTTCAAAAGCTTCGGACTTACGGCGCATCAAATAAATGTATCCATACCTTGAGTAGTCATCAATGAAGGTCATGAAGTACTCAAAGCCACGTCTAGCCTAGATAGTCATGGGTCCACACAAATCAAAGTGAACCAATTCCAATTGCTCTTTCGCTCTATAGCCTTTAGCCGAAAAAGGCCGCTTGGTCATATTACCTTCTAAGCAGGATTCACAGACTGGAAGTGCCTCCACTTCCAATGAACCTAATGGTCCATTTTGAACCAGTCTTGAAATCCATTTTAGATTAATATGACCTAGGCGTAAGTGCCAAAGATAGGTTTGGTTCATTTGAGAAGGCTCCTTTCTCTTACATGGTAAACAATTAGTGTTATTCAATTCATTAAGTTGCCGTGTTGGAGAGACAGGATTAATAATATAAAGATCATCTACTAATGAACCAGAACAGATAAAACTTTTATTAAATTTAATAGTCACTAAATTATAAAAATAAATAGAATATCCGTCTTTAACCAAACTAGAAATTGAAACCAAATTCCTTCTAATGGAAGGTACATAAAGACAATCCTTTAATATCAAAATTCTGTCTCTACCAAAATTTAAATAAAAATCTCCAACTGCAACTGTTGCCACTTTCGTAGCATTGCCCATATGAAGATAAATCTCCCCATCACTAAGCTGCCTGGTTTCCTGGAACCCCTGCAAAGAATTGCAAACATGGTTAGTGGCTCCCGTATCTACACACCAGGTACTGGTAGATAACACCTCTAAACATGTCTCAATAATTAGTTAAAAAGATTTACCTTGGTTGTTCATTTTGCTGAGATAAACTGGACACTGCTTCTTCCAATGCCCTGACTGCTTACAGTGAAAACACTTGCCCTTGGGCTTTTTCACTCCACCTTGAGGCCCATTAACTGCCTGATGAACTTTACCCTGTTTTTGAACCTTTTTCTTCTTCCTGTTACCTTTCGGCTTAGAAGTAGAACCTTTTTCAGTCACTAGTGCAGTAGATGGCTTCTTGATGAGGCCCTCGGCTGACATGAGTTCTTTAAGCAATTGTGCCAATGAATAATGAAGATTATTCATGTTATAATTCAGGCAGAATTGCTTAAAAGAATCTGGCAGCGATTAGAGAATGATATCGACCTGGGTATCCCCATCAATATCAGATCCAAGGATCTCTAGTTCATTCAGAAGACCGACCATCTTCAGAACATGATCCCTTACTGGGTCCCTTCAGCCATGGTAGTGGTCAACAGATGTTTCATAGCAGTTTGTCTAGCAACACGAGTCTGATTCCCAAACATTTCTTTGATATTAAACATTATATCATAGGCTGTGGGCATAGACCGATGCTGATGTTGCAGAACATTTGACATAGAAGCCAAAATGTAACACCGCGACATCTCATCAGCCTTAACCCACTTCTGATAAGGCTTGGCTTCCTGTTCGGTTGCCCCTTCATCAGGTTTCTGCGGGCAAACATATGTGAGCACAAACTTGTACTCTTCAGCAATCAGTACAATATTCAAATTTCTTTTCCAGTCAATATAATTAGTTCAATCCAATTTGTTTTCTTTGAGAATAACAGCAAGAGGGTTGAAAGTCATTTTAAAAACCTGAGAATCACATAATTATAACAAATTATGAAGAGCATAAAAAACTTTAAATTCCATTTTAAAATTTTGGTTCCCTCTACCAATTTTTTAAAAGAATCCGCCAGCAGCCTGATACACCGTGACTAGCATGCCTCGATGGGAGGTCGTCTACTATCCATCATTTGTCCAGACAGGCCAATTCCTATTAATCTTGTTATCTAGGCAACGGACCGTGCCAAACAAAATTAAATAGCTGACTTAGCTTCGGTCCTATAACTAATAACAGTGACTCAGATGGAGAGGATATTATTATCTATAGCTAAGTGTATACCATCACTTAATTCTAGATCTATTATTTCATAATGAATCCCTCAGATGGAGAAGTGATTCACATTAACAATTACTAGAATTATTCCGAAGGAAGTTTGTACTAGTGAATCCGCTAATTAATTAGTCCGATAGGGAGGAAGGCACCAAGACCAACATGCTAATTAATTGCATCACTTACAAACTAGTGATGGAGACCATGGGATTTATACTTAATAAATTCCCTCACCCACTTAGTTATTTGGAAAGAATGAGGGTTTAAAATATATGTTTAATTCTAAATAAATTAAAAATTCCAAAATTGGCAACTAATAAACATGAAACTAATAAAATTTTAATTCCATTTGAAAAATAAATTCCCTTTGAAAAATAATTTATATTAAAACATGGGAATTAATTTTATTATCTAGTTTCACATTTATAATCCAAAATTGTGGTTTTCAATTTATATAATTAAACATAAAGCCATAACAGATAATATCCATGTTATCACATATTTAAACATTTAAAATAGATAACAATCAGATAAACAATCATAACAGATATGATAAAGCCCAGCTATTATGGTCAGTCTTCAATTCTGAAGCAACAAGGAGTCCAGATCCACCATGACACCAAGCAAGCAATGTAGCCACTTCGAACAACTAGCCGGGGTCTGGGGCAGCGCCCCAGCGGGGATCGACCTGCATCTCTTCATCAAGGTTTTTTTTCTAAAAAAAAAACTTAATCTGCATCGCCATGATCCACGCCGCTGTATCAAGGTAAAAACCCTAATCTGCATCACCATGAACTGCGCTGCTGTATAATCTGTGCCGCCATAAACAGCCTGCACTACCATGATCTCCTCCTCGGAACAGCAACCTTTGGATACATAAATCCTATGTCTCCATTAAAGAGTTCACATATTGCTACGAAGAAAATAAATAACAACAAAAATATATACAACCAGTGTGATAAAACCATCACACAAAACCGCAAAAAAAATTATACAACCCAGTGTGATTAAAACCATCACACAAAACCTATCTATATAAAAATAAATACATCCACACATAAAATCATACCTTCATGTGACCATAATAGCGGGACAGAACGCAGCAAAACAGAGGTTAGCACAACCTACGTTCTACCCATGGCAGATATGGATTCCTATATTCGGATTAAACCTGGGGTTAATCCATAAACAGTATCACAGCCTGCTCTGATACCAATTGCTGGGAGCGGAAATCCCATGAACTCGTGATAGTATTTATGGATCATGCCACAAAAAAATTAATTCCGAATCCTTTAACATATATAGAATAATCCGTACTTTTGATATCTGTCGGGATTGATCTCAATGAATGGCGAACTGCAGAAGATTGCTCGAGCTCTTCAAGCCTTCTACCGTATTCCTCCTATGCCAGAACGTGAAGAGAGAGTGGCTCTCTTTGTGCTCTCCTTGTTGGACAGCTGCCTCTAGGGTTTAGAGAAAATATTTCGTCTTAACCTAGAGGCTACCCAACATGGCATATATATAGGCTACAGTAAGGACCTAAAGACAAATAAGTTTCGGCCTCCCAATGTAAATATTAAAACCTATTTACATTAATTATAATTCATTCCACTAAAGAATTATAACTGCACTCCCTAGCTTATTCGAAAATAAATTTCGAGCTCTTTGTTATTAAATACTTATTAATCTCCCCACGTTAAGATTACAGATACCCGTTGATTAAATTAAATTACTGACAATATTATTTAATCAACATCTATTAATCTCCTTGAGACCTTTCACTTAACTTATTTGATATGTCGGATACAAAATCCACCTACAGGGTTTGACATAATCAAAACTTATAAGTATCCTCAAGGGGGTATCATCAATCCCTATACCAGGACGTGGATTCCGTCAATAATAAATATTCACCATACAATTAATGCAGTTATCCAACTCAACGAGATTATTGACCTATAAAGATCTCACTCTTTATGAATCAAAATAACTAACAATAAATGCATGTGTCCATTAATTATTTCGGGATTAAGAGTATAAGTATTCACAATAACCATGAGGTATTAATTATTTTATGTGTCAGTATAAAATAATTACCTCAATACGGTCCCGTTCAATACACACAAGTGTACTAACACAAGCAGTTGGAACTAAACCATTCCCCATAGTCAAGACAGACCTACTGAAATCATGTGCTACAATCTTACCGATGGTGTATCCAACTCCATCTCAGATTGTAAATAATAAACTTATATTCTACAAGAACTGATGATTTGATCTTCTGTGTGTAAGCCGAACTCTACACACCAGATCATCTACTATGTAGAATAAAAAGACACATTTGCATAACATTAGAAGATAATATAATGCAAACGTAGCTCATTCAGATTCTCATTTAAAATGCAATATCAGAATTCATTAATAAATAAAGACTAAAGTCTATTACATAAAAACATGGCTTTTAGTATATAGCCCTAACAATTAAGTCAAAGGAATATTCTTTTGTTACGTCCATTTGGTAGTTTTTAGACCTGAGATACCATGGCTATCTTGTACTTCAGTTGTTAGGGTTTGATAGTATCTTGTACAGTCTTAACCCTAATGATGTAATCGATGCTCATTGGCTCTATCTTCAGTTGTTAGGGTTTAAAATGAGAGAGTAATATTCAATTGAATTTTCAGAAAAGGTTCTTTCGAACTATATATGCCATAAACTTTAACAAACTGGTATGGATTATATTAAATTCGGTTGGAAAGACTATTTAATTTTTGGAATCCATAGATTGAAGACTATCATCACCAAATAAATTTGTATGAATATTTATGGTATTGCAATTTTGGAACTATTATTTTGTAAAATTACAATTGTACACATCAAAAGAAAAATGGCTATTCTAAGCTATCTTCATATTGGAAAAAATTATTCTTAATTTCTTACATTAAAATTTTGGCTTCTGGATCAAGAAAAAATCCTAAATCCTCGCCAGGACATATGAGAAGAGAGTGTTGTTACCTAGATGGCCCATTCCTCCAAAAGTGAGTATTAAATACCATGGGCGGAAGGATACAGGACTTTTTTTGGCAGAACAGAAAAAGATGGATGTGAGAGTGAGATAAATGATTTTGTAATCGATTGCTTTATGATTGAAGAAGATGAGAGAGAAACTTAAGATAAAGAAAAAGTATGTTAGAGAGAGAAAGAGGTGGGAGAAAAAGGTTTTTTTCTCGTAGCTTTTTTACTTTTCCTTTTCTTACTACAAAAGAGAAGGGCTGTGTTAGGCTATCAAGCAATTTGCTATGCGTGCATGCATGCTGCTCGTGTAGAATAATAATAATATAATATATACAGAGAGAGAACTCTTTTACTTTCGTTTAACATGGTTCGATGCAGTCAAATAAAGGAGAGAGAAAGAGAATGGGGTGTGTTATGTGTGACTGAGCTTTCACATCTTGTCCGGTTAAGGGACCAGCTGGGGGAGAGAGAGGGGCTGACATTGTCCTTCACGAAAGTCGCTGACTGTGTGGTCTGCCCAGCATTTAAAGCGCGGGTGTGTTGTGCAGTAGCAACCGGCAAAGGTTTTTGAAATTTATTTTCATACTTCTCAGACCCAATTTTAATTTGGTTACCAAGCGTGTGGTCGATTTGTCACTCTTGCGAAAGAGAAAAAAAAATAAAAAATTGGTCACTTCTTAATTAAATGGCTGTTTGGTATCTCAGAAACTGCACCAGAAAGTTTGTGTTCTTTCTTCTTTTTTAGTTTATTTTATCAATTTAATTGATAAATGTCAAATGTGCTAAAGAACAATATCAACGAGTTACAGAAATTATAATTGCATAATTACATTGCTAGAAACATGAACAGTGACATGAGAAAAGAGAATTTTAAATTTTGGTTTTAAGCTAATATATCCATGGTCAAGAGCAGTAGGTGTTAAATGAACCCCCGACTTAGTTTATTTGTAATACATCCGTAAGTTTTACTGTAAATATTTTATACTAATAGGTTGAAGTATTTGTTTTTGTTTTTGTTTTTGTTTTTTTTTTTAACGAAATAAACAGACAAAAGAATTTAAAAATTTCAGGAACCTAACCATATAAAATTGAACCTCATAATATAAAGTTCAAAACTTAAGGAATTTTAAATCTTTTTTCCTAAATTATATCATACTTTCATATGAGATGTTTTGAAAAATATAATTTAATTGGCGGTTCATTTAATATTTTTCCTGTATTTAATATGCCATCGAGCTCATGTGGTATTGGATACCTGGATTAGTACTCTTACGAGCATGTGCATATTCATTATTCCCACAACACAAAGATAGATTTAGATAAACATGGCTATATATATATAAAAAGAAGTGGTGATCTAATAACTTTAAATCCAATATTTTGAAAAGGAAAATGTTGAAGATCCCGTTTAAATATCCCGTATAACTTTACCGTTTGATGTGATATAATTTAGGTGTTTTTACTGCCTTGGACATTTTTACTGTGTTGGGATTTTTTTCACTGTATTGACATTTTTACTGTGCCCAACGTTTTCACTATTGGACGGGAAATGAAAACGGAAAAGTCTGTAGAACTCCTAGTACCGCTCTTTTGAAAATTCGATCCCAGGAGGTGAATGGGTGTGAAAAAAAGTAGAATTATTTATTCATAGGTCCTTTGTATTAGAGTTTGGAATTTTAGGTCCAACTCAAAAGACTTTAATCCAATAAGTCCTTCAATAATTGTTTGGACAAATTTTCCCTTATGGCCTGTTTGTTACGAGGGAAAAGTGGGAGGAGGGAAAGGAGAGGACGGAAAAGTGGAGGGAAGAGAGATTTGAGACATGTTTGGTATGGAGGGAAGGGAAAAGTGGAGGGAAAAAGGGATGTATTCAATCTGCCCAATTTCGGGCAGAAAAGTGGAAGGAAAACTAGAGATCAGCTTATGTGGGCTTTGAAAAGACCATTTTAACATCAGTTTTTTGGTTTAAACCACTCAGCCTTTCCAAGGAATGAGCTGAGAAAGAGAATTTCATAAATATTAGAATTTGTTTTTCTGACAAAAAGTAATTTAAAAAAAATTCTCATCGGAGACCCACTTATAAAATTATTTTTTCTCAATTATGAACATATAACTGAATCTTTTTAATGGTTATTAGAATTTAGTAGTATAATGTCATTTTAGTTAAATATATGTGGGGGTATAATTGTAATTTAGGTGCTTTACTTCCTTTCCCTCCCAATTTATCTGTCATAAAGTTCATGTAATCATTAATCATAACTTTGATTTGGTTTACGACACACTAATTTATATGTTAATTGAGAATAATCTATTTATATTGGTTCAAGATTAAGTCCAAGAAAACTTTCATAACCCATAAGGTCCCTGGCATATAAAATCTTACTGGCAAAATTCTACGTATTTCTAAAACAGTCAATTTTGCCCGAGCAAATGCCATATCCCATAGAATAAAGTATTCATGCAACCATGGGAAGTGGGAAGGGGAACTTTGTAGGGCACTACACCCCCCATCCCGTGGGGGGATCTTTCATGGTTCCCTTTATGTAGGGGTGAAGGTTCTCTCCATGCCAAGTTCTCTCATGCATTGGATACATTGACTAGCAATCTCATGTTGCTACCTCACCCAACTAATAATCTTAAGCCCGAGAATTGAGTAGCAAGTTGGAGCTTTAAAGGGCATTGAAACTTGATGGCCAAAATAGAAATTCTGCTCCTATAACCAAAAAAAAATAAAAAAAGTCATTTAAATGTAAAGTGCACTTTCATACGGTCAGTTTCAATGAAAAACTGTATTTTTTTTTTCTTCGAAATGTCACAATTTTTGCAAATCAAAATTTTCAAAAACCTACCGTTGGATTATTGTAATTTTTGGCAGCCATGATATTCATAAGGGGAGTATTTTATCCAATGGTTGGTTTTTCAAAATATATTCTACAATTGACCGTATGGAAGTGTACTTTATTTTATTTTTTTTCATAATGAAGGTTTTTTTTTTTTTATAAGTTATAGGAGCAAAATAGAAAATCCGCTCATCAAGTTTCAATATCCTTTAAAGCTCCAACTTGCTGCTCAATTCTCAGCCTTAGGATCATTAGATGGGTGAGGTGGGTGAGATGACAACATCAGATTGCTAGCCAAGATAGCCAAGAAGAGAACTTAGCAGGGAGAGGATCTTCAGCCCCTTTATGTACCTCTTAAATGTTTATGCTAACCTTCGCTAACTTATAAATTATAATAGTGGCCCTCATAAATTTATTATATTTATATAATGAAAAATATTTTAAAAATTAAACTATTCGTCTAACCATTAAAGCAATCGCGTTTAGGATCACTAGTTCAACTGTTAGATCAACACAATCAAATCAAGATGTCGTCATAATATAATAAATATATATATTATTAATAACTATAAAATATTAATAGAGAGATATCTAGGTTCACAACTCAAAAAATAGCAATTTTGAATTTTTTTTTTCTTATATTTTTAATATCTAAATAAAGCATAAATATAATTTAAGTTTTATTTTATGAAATGTGTTCCGTCCTAATTTGAACATATTAAATTTAAACATATTTAATTTAAGTTTTTTTCCTATATATTAAATTGAAGTTGGCTATATGAAAAATTGCTTGTCAAATTGTGAAATAATAATCATCTGCTTCGTAATTGTTACACGTGACTAGATTTGTCATGTGATCCGAGTTGGTAATCAGTTTCGATGTGCAAAGAGGTAGTAATATGAGACCCGCCAACCAGCCCATGGAAATGACTGGGCCGGATATGGGTTGGAATTCTGTTTCATACATTTTATGATGAGAAGGAAGGTCCAGTTTAGGGCTAAGACCTAGGCCCAAAATACTTATACGAGTTATTAGAATTCCTCTTAATTTTTTTATGCCTTCTCAACGGAGTACATTTATTTGTAGGTAATTCATGGCATGTGATGTTAGGTCATATAATACGACTGACCTAGAAGGACCTCTGATAGGCCCATAGGAAGGGGTTTTCACCTACTTTTAATTTTTTTGCCTTATTTATTTATTCAATTGGGCTTTGACATAACCAATTTTTTTATTTTTTAATTAAAAAAGTTTTCCTGAATATGGATATGAAAAATAGACATGCTAGTCACCTTGAATGACCCCAACAGGATTCAATTTTATGATATGCTGCTCTCTGTCTCTTAGATAGCCCCTCCATTGCCAAATAATACAAACATCTTCCCCTTCCAAGAACCATACTAATTACTAGGCCTTTTTGTTTGGGCTTTAGTGTCATCTAGTATTAGTTTGGGTTCGAATTAAGCTTTTGACCCTTTTAAACACATGGGTCGGAGCTGAATTGAAATTTCTCAACTGTTTTATAATTAAACAAGAACCTTATCTCAATGGTTTATCTTTCACTTTTTATGGGATGAAGTTCTGGGTTCTATTCTTTATGGATGAGAATTAACCTATTTGTTATTTCCCTTCCCTATTAACAACTAAGCGTTGACCCTACTAATGTATATTGTTTGGATAAAACAACAATAAAAATTATATAAAAATGGCATTTTATGTCAACAAACCTGATCCAAAGATAATTACGAAAGCGAACCTATCACTGTTTTTTCCAGACCAAAATACTCTTCAAACTGTCAAAAATTGTCTTTGACTTTCAATTTTACACATTATCTCCAATCCCCAATTTTACACAGAATTCTCAATTTTATACAGAATTCCTAATCCCTAATTTTACACAGAGTCCTCAGGTTTACACATAATCCCTAATTCCCAACACATCAAATCAATATGTAATGTCTATCATTCCATGTCCCCCACTAAGGGATGTGTAATGAGGAGTTGGAGTTACCGATTGGGGATTCTTAATAAAATTTGAGATTCTGTGTTAATTTTGGAATTGGAGATTCTTTGTTAAATTAGGGATTTTGGTCATTTTTGGCGATTGGGGATTTAGTGCAATATTGAGAATTGTTAATAAAAAAAACTTTGGCTTTTTGAACGTGTTTACTTGATAAAATGGTTGTTATTTTGTCTACATAAGAGCATTTTGGTCCAAAAAAATATATTTACATAATTATCTTTGGATTGATTTTATTTATGTAATATTTTGAAAATTTAGACCAAAAAAGAATGTCGTATTATAATTGGGTCAAGTCTGAGGTTTGACCGTTAGAACTAGAAGATGGGATGATAAGTAGGATGAGGAATGCTGAGATTTCCATATTCGGAAATCCACAATTTTGTCTTTGTGGGATATCTGGCCCTATAGGGAACCTACAATTTTCGAAGTAGGACCCATATAATTCTCTAAGAGTGTGCCAAGTGTCTAAATATGGGTGATGGAGCATTTACCCTATGGAGCACCTCATGCACCCAAGAGCTGCCATGTTTACATGCTGACCAAGCTCACCAATGAGCATGTAGCAGCTGGTTTGCTTGGTAATTAAGCTCACCAATGAGATTAAACCAGCTGTGATGGGTGTAATTGTTAGAGGTATGCCCTAAAATCAATCCTAAAGTGCATATCTATTTTGTATTAGGATAAGAAGGTACTACTTATCGTCTATATATTCAATTATA
>JAESVK010057440.1:23670-41815 GCA_017140935.1 Hamamelis virginiana | reverse complement strand
AATGGGCTTCTCACCCAAGTTCCGCTCAATCCACCAACTTAACTGCATTTTTACTAAGCTTTATTAAAATTACTGTGTTTTCGCTTCGACCCAATCGGAGCATTTCCACCAACCAATTTAATTGACAATATTCTTTCCGCTTAAATTGATTCTAAAAAGTCTTTTTAATATAAACCTGCATTTCCCAGTGGTTCGACACCCGTGCTCACTAGTCACAATCGAATTGAGATTAATTGTCACGCGGTTTATAAATTATTAATTCTGATCACTGACGGGGAATAATCTCCCTCATCGTACCAGTCGATCACTAAGTAGAGATGAATCTTCCATGAATTAACTTCCACTTTAAAGTGACGAAAGTTTAACTCAAAGGTGAAGTTTAAAACCATGAATAGCATGATATCTCGGTTTCTCACTTCTGTTAACTTCATAAACTTCCACGAAGTAATTGCACTTCCATCGTGACCATCCTTTAGCATAAAATAGAATGTTATGAAATTTCCAAGATCATTGAGTTCCATGTTTTAGAATTCACCAAGTACAAACTTAGTTCCACCCTTCATGTACAATGTTTCTTTCACAGACTATAGCAGTGTTTCATTCCTCCTTACTGATCCTTTTCCTGAAGCTTTAGTTTATGTTGGCATTTATTTAATATATCCAAAATACTTTTCGTAATAACACACACACACAAAGGGAGAGAGTATGTAGAAGAACTGATCAAAATATGTCCAAGTTAATGATGACTAACCTGGCTCCCAAGAGAAGGAATCACTTGATGAATGATCCATTGTGAATCAACCACACCAATCTTCTCATGTGTAGGCTGCAAAGACAAAACAATAGCGGTTATGGATTCATGTCAAATAATAGGTGCTTAACTAATCTAAAAGATGCAGAGCTTTTAATGTGACTGAGGTAGGCTGATGGAAGCTTGCTGGGCATATTCAATACAGAATATTAAACCTAAAATGCGGATATATTAAGAGAGGTCCATATATATTAGTCCCTGTTACCAAATGTTACATAACAAGCTCCTCACATAATAGGAATACAAATCCTTATTAATGCAAAGCATTCAATGTCGCCCCAAGAGGATTCTCAAGCCCAACAAGATGGACCCTCACCACCTAATAAACTGAATTCTTTTCAGATAGCCCAAATTACAATATATATATGCTTAGGTTATACGAAAAAATGCTTTTAAATTTAGTATTAAGTATGCATTAAAATAAAAATCAACTGACAGGCATTAAGATATGCAGGTTCAGAAGAAAGCTATTATAACATATCCAACTAACAACAGCAAAAAAAAAGGGCAATGAATTTAAAGAAAGGCTCCTACCTCTGTGCATCTTCTAAGTGCAAAATCCAATCCCCATCCATGCACCAAATCATTCTACAAGCATTCCATTTGGTAAGTTGATTAAAAAAGCACTTCAATGAGAAAGATTCAATACACCTAAATACATAAATATATACACGACTGAACGATACTATTCCAAAACAGGAGCCATAATTTCCACGAATCTGAATAACGGTAGACAATGATAAACATAAGAAATAAAATAAAATAAAAAAGCAGCAAGAATAGTTATAGAGTAACAGTGTTAAGTGCAATGCAATTGCAAAAAATGTACCCATCAGTCATATACTCAGCTCTAAGCACAAGAGCTAACATTCTGGCTAGCTAATTAATGATTCTTCATTCCTGCATTTTTTTTTTCTTTCCAAAATTTGAGTGTAATCATATCAGTTAACCTGAGACATGTCAAAGCTCATGAGTTTGTCTAGGAAACATACTTTTCTAGGCAGGTCCGGATTATATTTGAACTTGTATAACCAATTCAGGTTTGAGGTTGATCAGGATCAGTGGTGTTTTGGAATCTTTTCATGGTGTATTAGAAAACCAAGTTGCCCACTTGCCCCCCTCCCCCAACCACCCAAACCCAAAAATAATTAAATAGATAAGTAGAATCTCTCAACATTATAGATTTTCACCCTTGTTTGTGTCTTTGTGTATGGTATTCATTTCCATTCCTTAATATTTCGCTTTTAATTCCTTCTTTGTAACAACATATTCATGCAAACCTGCAATATATTCCAACTACTATATTATATGTCAATTTCTATTTTTGAAATTGGAAAGCAACCACTAAAGAGATTAATACTATTGGAGCCTCTGATGCACTTCCATTTTATATTGAAAAAGCCTTGTAATATAGTGTATAAGACAATAACCAATTTGGCAAATACTAATTCTTTGCACTAATACCCAATTCCTCAAAAACACTACCCATACAATAAAATCAATGAGCACGTACAAGTAGCAGAAAATGCCAAAAACAGAGCAAGAAACAAAGCTTTCTCTTCTAACTCTGTTTTTCTCTCCTAAACTCACAAACAGAGCTTTAAAAAAATATAGAGCTTACTTGAAACACCCAGCAAAGTCACCAAGTTGATCCAACAGAATATAATAAGCATCAAAGACATTATTGATTCACTCTCTTTGACTACTGAGTTGACCCAGCAGGGTAACTCAGCAAAAGCCAACACAATGCTAAATTCAACAGCCATCAATCGAGTGAACTCAACTGAGAGTTATAAACACCAAACCAAAGTTCATAGATTCATGTTTGCAGCCCAATGAGCAACCAACACACCAAACCAAAGTTCATATATTTCTGTTGTCGTAACTCACAACTCGCAAATCAACTTTTCCGGTTTTTCTTTTGTTTTTTTATCATAAACATTGAACCATGGTCAAAGAACAATCTGGATTCAAGAAATATTGCTAACTTACCGGTGAGGGTTGCCGTCTCCCGTCGTGCGTCGTGCGTGAGGCTTTGAGATCATCGACCGCGATGCTGGAGACCATGAAATCGTGGACCGCGATGTCGGAGACCGTGAGATCGTCGACCGAAAACTCCGTCAGGGCGCCGGAGGGCAGCTAAGCTCAGTGCTCACACCGAGTCACACACACAGTCGCCTGAGAGTTTTAGATTTTAGGTGAAATTGGGAATGGAAGGATCGGGAATGAGAGTTTTAGATTTTAGGGTTTTTAGGTATTTTTACATTTATAACCTTCAATGCTTATCAGTTTGTTAAAAAAAGTGGGGGCATTTATGTCTTTTTACACCAAAATTGGAGCAAAAAATATTTGGAAAAGTTTTAAAAATGACTCACAAATGGCAACACTTTTCTAAAGTTATGCTAATACTGCATTTATAGGGACACTTTTATTAAAAGTATCCCTATAACATGAGCTAATAGGAACACTTTTAAAAAAGTGTTGCCTTAAGTAATTTTTTTTGGACATTTACGCGACACTTTCCTAAAGTGTTACTAATACTAGGTTTATGGGGACACTTTAATAACAGTGTTACAAAACATGATCTAATAGGGACACTTTTTAAAAAGTGTTGCATTAAGTAACTTTTAGGGACACTTACCAAAAATGTCCTTAATGTGCAAAAAAAAAAGTGTCCCCTTTTGACAGTTTTTGTAGTAGTGTATGCACAGGATTCTATTTTTGTTCAAGAACTTGCGTAATTTTTGGGATGCTATTGTATGAACTAACATTTGAAAAAAATTACACTATGTATATAAAAGTTATGGTGTTTTGTGTTGATGTGTTTTGCGATATGTTTGGATTTTAATTCGATGGTACGGATAACTAGGATAATGGCTAGGAGAACACACGCTACTCAGGGTGTTCCATTTACTTCTAGTAATCCTAGAGAGGCTAGAAATGAGTCGAATATTGCAAATGTAGACCCAGTTGTAGACATCCATTTTTGACCATGAGTATGATCATGAATGGTTGCCTGTAATTAGAGGTAAAATAGGGTGTCAAAACCCTAAATTGCCAGTTTTACCCTTGTAAGTAGTTAGTTAGAGGTCATTATCGCATGTAGGTTTTTAGGTCAGATTGAGTTGATTCTTTTTGCATTAGGTTTTTAGAGAGTCTAGGAACATCCCTGCAAAATTCCATGGCATTCTGAGCTAGGCTTGATAGATTATAAGGCCTTTTGTGACTTGAAGGGCAGTACTGTCCTTTGAATCACAAAAGCCCTGAATGACTGTCAATCTTGTTTCGAATGGTCTCAAGGCTTTGGCATAGATATGTAAAGTGTGTTTGGTAGCTAAGTTGATCAGTGACAAGATCTGTGGAGCCTTCTGGCTCATGTTTGGCTCTTAAGGCTTAATAGGCCATTTCAAGCTCAAATTAGGGTTTCGACCGGAAATGACCGGGATTCGATATTTTTATCAAACCAAAGCCTTCAAAGGCTTCAAAACACTTTCTTAAAATGTTTTAAAACTTGTTTCGAGAATAAGAAATGATTTCAAGAGCAATCGGTTAGCAGATTTCAAAACCCTAATTTGGGCTCGACAGGCCCTAAACAGCTAATCGGTTGACTTTTCCCTAAATAATTTGACCTTGGTCAATGAATTTTCACTTCAAGCACTTCTTAAACCATGGAGAATCGAATCACGATCGTTTCGGCACTTGAATTGTCGAATTTGGACTTAAAACGGGCTCGAAAAGCCGAAAAAAGCCGAAACCGGGTCGAAACGGGCTGAGATAGGCCCACATAGGGCAAATTTGGGGATGGAGGATCGATGACCGTCCACCTAGGGATGGCCAACTATCCATGAGGGACGGCCAACCGTCCTAGAGTGGATATTCATCGACCTCTTCAGCCAATAACTGCTCATTCTCAGTGATTTTTCTGCCCGGGACTCTTCCAAGCCTTGCTATGTGTCCAGTTCGGCCATGGGGACTTTTGGATGAGTTTAAACACCTTGGAAGGCTGGTTTAGAGCCCTTGGATCATTCCTGAGAGATTTAAACTCAACCATTGATCAATTTTAGGTCTCCCTATAAATAGAGGGCCCTGAAATCAGTTTTAACACACAGAATTAGCTTTTAAGAGTTAAGATTGGAGAGTAGAGGCTTGAGCAATTGCACAAGCTTCCCCCATAGCACTCTAGCTATAGTTTTAAGATCCTTGAGGTCCTTGGAGTCCTTGAAGTTTGAAGAGAAGGCTTGGAGCAAGAGGGAAGGAAGCAAAGAGGTTAGTAGAGTTTAGTAGTTTGTTTAAAGTTTTGCATTTTTCTTCTTCTTTTTCTCTTCTTCTTCTTCTTCTTCTTCTTCTTCTTTTTCTCTTCTGTGTTCATATTGTGTTAGGATTAAGTATTTAGAATAGGTTTTCATAGTATTCTAGTATACATGATAGGGATTAATGATAAGGATTAGTTTATGCTAGGATAAAAGTTTGCATATCTCTTTTTGTTCTCTCCTTTCATTCTTATTCTTTTATTCTCATTCCATGATCATACCATGTTAGTATTAGGATTTATTTTATGATAATATATTAGTTTCATGCATGTTATTTTCTTAAAGTTAGGAAAGCATATTAATCCATCTCTTTGAGTCTTTTTGTATATTGTTACCATGTTAGGATAAATTTAAAGGATGCATGTTAATAGTTTAGGTTTATATCATTACTTTAATTATGTCTTGTTTGGAGTACTATATGAATTGTGATCGAGGGAGCAAGCTAAGGTAAGTCCCTTCCCTTATGTTAAAAAATTGGTGTTTTCAAGCCTAATGCATGATCATTGTGGCATATCATACTAGGTTGCATATTAAGTCATTTATACTTCTTTTATTCATTTTATGGGTTCTAAATACACCTTTTGATTACTTTCAAATCTGTCCATGGATTTAAAGTGATCTTAAAGTGGATTAAAACTCACTTTTTTAGGTCCAAATTAACTTAGAAACATGCCTACGTTCCCATAGCTAACTTAGATTGCATTTAGGACATTTTCATGCATTGTTTATATTCTTTAATGCATTTTTTATTTATTTTCCAGAATTTTCCAGCATGCATATCTTAGTGTTTTAGGTGTTTAGACTAACTTAGGACTAGCTAGAAACCCTAGGATTAGGGGGGTCACTTGACCCCACTTAGGACTCTTCTTTGTTGTAAGAATTACAATAAGAATAGAGTTCTATTTTACCTAGGAATCTACTTCGAGAACAAGTCTAAAAAGTGATTTTGAAAGAATTCAAAAAGGAATGAAATTCCATCTCTCACAACAAGTGTTTTAATCAAACTCAAACTCTCGAAGCTAGAGTCCAAGATAAGATAGAATCTCTACGATTATGTGGTTTATTACAATAGGAGAGTCCTATGTGATCGAACTACGTGGACTTTGATCTTTGTCAAGCAATTGATAAGGTACGTAGGCAATCAATAGGGTGCAAGTCCAATCTTAGGTAGACTATTGTCTCCTAAGACCCTTAGGATTTTGATTCTTTTATTATTTATTATTACTATCTAGTATTATATACTACTTTCTTGGTTGATTAGATATGCTAGGATTATCATGATAAGATTTTGAATAAGCCCAATAGTAATTAGGAGACCTTTAATTAGGGCGAGGTGGGCGCCTACAAGGAGTTCCTTGGAACCTTTCCACTTCGTAACCTAGCCCCCGAATCCAACTTTGATTCAAAGACCATGCTTTTCCAAAATATGGGCTCGTTTTATTAAAAATAAAACTCTTTTTTGTGGTTTCCTTGTTCCCTAAAAATAAAATGGCGACTCCCAGTTTTTTACAAACTCTCATCCTTTTTCAAAAACTCAATCTTGAGTGGATAATAGAGAAGGATAAATCGAGACGGATAAACATCATCCACAATCCACTCAGAACCCCAAAGTGAACAAGAGGCCTCCCGATCCCTCGGGATATTCAGGTTGGCTGGTTTACAGATTGGCGACTCCACTGGGGATGTCGAGGGCTAAACTCCGATTAATTATTTTTGGGCTTTTCAAATTCTTAATTTAATAAAATCAACCACTTGCATTTGTATGACTGTGTGACTTTAATTCCTGCATTGTGTGCGCATTGACTCTGCATGTTTAGGACGTTGTATGCTAAAGCCAACGATGAGCCTAGCCCTGGGCCCTGTTTCTTTGACTCTTGGGTTCCATGTATGCGAAGCCATCACTCTTCTTGCCAAGTACCCTCGGGTATATCAAACGGACCAATCACGTACTGTTGGACCCACGCGGCATTCTTGATGTCACATGTGGTTAGGTATATCGATTGGACCGAGCGAGTAAGGGACACTCAGCCGACCCTTTGCATTAGTCCATGTAAACTGCCTCTAGGACACATACCCTACATCGCCTATCACACACTATGGTAAATGTTATGCTGCCGGATTTTCCCCCGGTTTTGTCTTAGCCTTGATTGTGAAGTGTGTAGAACCATTAGGACATGGATCTATAGGACTAAACCTTTATGAAATACCCTAAACTCTTAAGGGATGTATCATCAAAGAGTCAAGGTACCTAATAAAGGCTAGTACCCTATAGGTTCATGAGCTTAGGCTTGTGGTAGTATTACGCTGCCCAAATAGTGGTATTGATCTGTGAATCTTAAGAGAAGATGTGAGACGTGAGATGTGAGACGTGGGCTTTAGGCCCATGTCCTTTGGATAGAAGGTCTAGATTCGCTGTAAGCTTGAGATGTGGGCTTTAGGCCCATGTCAATTGGATAGAAGATAAAAGCCGGTGGTAAGATTAAGATATGAGCTGTGAAAATGAGATTCGTGCTTGAGCCTTGACCCATTTGCATAAGATAAAATATGAGAGAGTGAGATTGATGTGTAGGCTCTAGGCCTATACTTTTGTGAGTATGTAAGATTGTCCTTATTCATCCCTTTTAACACTGGAAGCTCTTAGTTGATTCAAATCTTTTCCCTTTATTTTCCCAGCATTATGGCTTGGCGTCGTGATTCTAGCAGTCGATTGTTTGAGGGTTTACCTGTCGATTCAAAGATGTCTAGTAACGAAGATCATACCCCTACTGCTATTGGAACTAATGGAAAGACAACTGATGAAAAGATTGAGGCACTCTTAAAAGTGGTCCAAGAGTTAGTTCATCAGAAAGAAGAGGAGGATAAGGTGCGAGCCCGTACTAATCTCTTGTTTGAGAATGTTGATGAAGAGGAATGCTTCCTTAGGCCTAAAACAATTGCTGAGCCTACTAGGTTTGGTACAGAATTTGTTCAGCCTGTTGATCTGGATAAAGAGTCCAAGCCCAAGACCCCTGCTTTCTTTTCCACTGAGCCCATATTATTGGGCAGTGAGGTGGAAGCCCTGGAAAAAGCCTTGAAAAGTATTAAGAAGTCTGATGATCTGGTGAACATGTCGTCATTATCTCTGTTCCCTAAGGCCCGTATGCCCACTCATTTCAGAATGCCCGAGTTAGAGAAGTTTGATGGAATGGGTTGTCCAAAGACCCATATGAAGATGTACGTGAGAGCTATGCACCCACAAGGGGCTGACGATGATCTATTAGCCCAAATGTTCCACGAGACACTGGCTGGGTTTGCTCTGAAGTGGTCACTGGATGAGTCAAGAATAAAGACATGTTTTTCCATAAGCACATGTTTTTCCAATATCTTCCAAATTTCTAAGCTCTGGTTGCTGCTGGTACCCAAGTGGAAGACGCTCTAGCCGATGGAGCCCTCCGAACCGATGAACCCTACAAGAACCACCGACCTGTCATCAATGGGAAGGCTACCGAAGTCAATGCCATATCTAAGCCTGCTCCATTTACCCAACCCTTTTCCTTAGGAAATAAACCATCCAGAAAATTCACCGAGCTTTATATGCCATTGGAAAAAATCTTCGAGAAATTAAAAGCTCGAGACTTGCTCCAACCTTTAGAGCCCAGACCTACACCCAACCCATTACCCAAGAACTACAATGAAAATGAATATTTCCATTTCCATCAATCCAAAGGCCATACTACCAACCGTTGCTTCTGTCTCCGTCATGAAATCCAAGACCTCATAGACAACAAAACCATTTCCCCACATTCTCAACCCAATGTCACCCAAAATCCACTTCCTACCCATATAGTCCCACCACCCGCAAATATCAATGTTATCCATGCCGACCCTTATGTCTACTGTGAGCCTATCCGCCCTCACCCTTCATTCCCTACCTCCATAATTGAGATGTTTCATCACTGTCAAGCCCGTGGGCTTATTACCCCGTACAAGCCAAGATCCAAAAAGCTTTACTACCAATACCATGCCACTTCTAGCCACGACACGGAATCCTATGATACATTGCGGAATATAGTACAAGGATTCATCGATCAAGGTTTGATTGAAATTCCTCAACCCTTCACTAGCCCAAGAGGACTTTATCGTTCATGGAGACAGATTGAGAAAGATACATTCCTAGGTTTTAGTTCGAATGGGCTTCCTGAGCCTCGCAAAGTAAATCAGTCGTAAAAGAATAGTACTAGTCAGTGGGCTCTCAAAGAAAGATTTGAAGTTAGAGATCGATTTGTTGACCAGAAGAAATGGGAGGTTTAGTTTCTACGTTCTCTGCCCTGAAGATTCTTGTGAAGCTAAGATGACAAAGATTGAACCCGTTAGATTTAATGCTAAAACCAAGAAAGCCTTCTCCAAGACTGGGACTAGTCAATGGGAATTGCGAAAGAGATATGAGGCCGGAGATCCCGAAGTAGGCCTATTAGGGGAACCTAGTGGAAAGTTTGACTTCTATGTCCTTTACCCTAAGATGGAGAAGCCCACATTTGAAAAACCCATTATTCCTCCTAGTTGGGGTGATAACCCTGAAGAAGACGTGGATCGGTGCTCGGATCTCCTTTTGTACTAAATCCCCTTTCTTCAAACCTCTGTTCTTCACTTTCTTACCAAATGCCTTGGTAATTCTTCTTTGATACCCCTGAATGTGGTAAAGGGCCCTTAATCGTCTTTCATCCATCAAAGCTAACTCTTCGTACCAGCTTTTAACCCATTCTACCTCTACCAGTTGACTCTCCATGGCAATCCTCAATGACGAGACCTCTAACTCTATAGGCAATACTGCTTCCATTCCATACACGAGTGAAAAGGGAGTAGCCTCGGTCGATGATCTAATGGAAGTACGATATCCCCACAGTGCTAATGGTAATTTCTCATGCCAGTCATTGTAAGTCTCGGTAGTCTTTTTCAGGATCGTCTTAAGATTTTTATTTGCTGCTTCGACAGCCTCATTTGTCTGCGGTCTATAGGGAGATGAGCGATAATGCTTGATACTATACTTTTGTAAGAGCACTTCGGTTTCTTTTAGGAAATGTTGTCCATTGTCATAGATCAACTCGTGAGGCACTCCATATCGGTAGATAATATTATTCTGTATGAACTTCGCTACTTGTTTGGCATTCAATGTCTTGTAAGATGCAGCTTCTACCCATTTGGTGAAATAATCTATGGCGACCAAGATGTACTCGTGTCCATTTGATGCTGCAGGGGTTACCTTGGCAATGATGTCTATGCCCCATGTTGTAAATGGCCATGGTGAAGACATGGTAGTGAGTGGCATCGAGTGTTGATGCTTTCCACTTGCAAACACTTGGCATTTATGACACTTCTTGACATGTAGATGGCAATCCCTCTCCATGGTTGACCAATAATACCCTAGTCTCATGATCTTCTTAGATAGCATGTATCCATTCATGTGTAGAGTCCCTTCATGTACTTCTAACACTATCCTTTCAGCTTTTTGTTCATTGACGCACAACAGATGCACTCCATCATGTGATCTCCGGTACAGCTTCCCCCCACACAGAATATACTGGCTGGCTAACCTCCTTATGGTCTTTTTGTCTATGGATGACGCCTCTTTCGAATACTCTATTTTTTCTACAAACTGTTGGATGTCATAGTACCATGGTTTTCCGTCATTCGGCTCCCCTTCTCGTATAACACAACAGTATGCTGGTTCTTCTCGGGACTCGATAATGAGAGGAGTCACACCTTCATCTTTAGGGATATCTACCATGGATGCTAGAGTGGCTAAGGCATCCGCAAACTTATTCTTTAATCTGGACAGATAAAAGAAGTCAATTCGACAGAATTCTTTCACCAAGGACTCTAAATATTCATGGTAAGGTAATAACTTCTTATCCCGAGTCTTCCATTCTCCTCTGGTCTGACATATGATCAGGGCAGAATCCCCGTATACTTATAATTTTTCCACACCCAATTCCAAGGCAGCTTCCAATGCTAGGATATAGGCTTCATATTCGGCTATATTATTAGTGGCATCAAAAGATAACCTGGCAGATAATGGTATCAAGTTATTCTCCGGTGTGACTAACAACACGCCTATTCCACATCCTCTCTTATTTTGAGCCCCATCAAAGAATACTTTCCAAGGCTCCTTACTTACTTCTAGAATCTCTTCGTCGGGAAAATGGTACTCAGATGGTCTTTCTACTGACGATGGATGCTCTGCTAGAAACTCTGCCGCCGCTCTCCTTTTCAATGATTTCTGCACTACATATTGAATGTCGAACTCTGATAATAGCAATAACCAACGGGCTCTCCTATAGGATAACACTGGCTTCTCCAATAAGTACTTCAGGGGGTTCATACAACTAATGAGTTGCACTTGAAAAGATAGCATGTAATGGCGGAGCTTTTGGGTAACCCACACCAATGCCACACATGTCTTCTCTAATGCGTCGTACTTATCCTCATAGTCAGTCATCTTCTTACTTAAATAGTATACCGCATTCTCCTTTCGAGATTCTGGCAGATACTGAGCTAACATAGCTCCCATTGCAGTTTCAGTGAGTGATAAATAAAGTGGCAAAGGCTCACCTTGCCGCGGGGGAACTAATATTGGTGGGTTGCTCAAATACCTCTTAATGGTTTCAAAGGCTTCTTGGCACGCGTCATTCCACTTCGTGCGCACATCCTTTTTAAGAAGTTTTAAGATGGGCTCACAAATCATGGTCAGCTGTGCTATGAATCGACTGATAAATTGAACTTTACCTAAGAATCCTCGAATCTCTTTTTCTATCTTTGGTGGTTGCATCTCCGTGATGGCTTTAATCTTTCTCGGGTCGACCTCTATTCCTTTCTGAGTGATCATAAACCCTAGTAACTTCCCCGCAGTTACTCTAAAGGTGCACTTTTGAGGATTCAATCTTAGGTTATATTGCTTAATTCTTTGAAGGAACTTACTTAGAGCTTCAAAATGACCCTCTCGATCTTTAGACTTTACGATCATGTCATCCACATACACCTCGACTTCCTTATAAATCATATCATGTAATAAGGTGGTTGCTATTCTCTGATAGGTAGAACCAGCATTCTTTAGGCCAAAGGGCATAACTCGATAGCAGAAGGTCCCCCATTGAGTGATGAAAGAGGTTTTCTCCATATCTAGAGGGGCCATCTTTATCTGATTATATCCTGAGAACCCGTCCATGAAGGATAACAGAGCATGACTGGCGGTACTATCTACTAGGATATTTATGTGTGGCAACGGAAAGTCATTTTTGGGGCATGCCTTGTTCAAATCTCGGAAGTCTACGCACATTCTAACCTTCTCATCTTTCTTAGGCACTGGTATAATGTTGGCAAACCATTCGGGGTACTCTACTACTTGGAGAAATCCAGCGTTCATCTGCTTCACTACTTCATCCTCGATTTTTAGTGCCCACTCCGGCTTCATTCTCCTCAACTTTTGCTTAACTGGCTTAACCCCCGGATTAGTAGGAATAAAGTGTTGTACTATGTCGGTGTCTATTCCTGGCATATCCTTGTACGACCATGCAAATACTTCTATGTTTTATCTCAACAATCCTACAAATTTTTCTTGTTCTTGTGGTGACAGTGTTGCCCCAATGTTAATTATCTTTGGCGATTCGTCGGATCTCAAATCAACTAATATTAATTCATCCATATTAGGTCGAGCATGTTCTATTTCCCTTCGTTGTTCAAACTCAAGGGGAACATCCTCTCTAGGATCTATGTTCATGCCATATATACCCATAGAAGAAAGAAGAAACAAACTGCAAATGAAAGAATGAAGAAAATGAATATTTCATTAATCATGAAGAAAGAAGAATAACACAAACTAAACTATCATTTGTCTCCTAACAGAGGAGGGATTATTTTATTGAAAAAGAAAAAATGAAAGTCCTATTCTACAATCCTATGGAAAGAAAGTATAGAAATCCCACAAGCTATCATCTGATGGGAGTGAATCTTCCGCGACTAAGTCTTCAACTCGAGGCTCATACTCAAGGCTCCAGTTGGTCAATGGACTGGCGGTATCTTCAATGAGGTGGATAGGATCGGGTTCATGAACATGCTCTTCGATGCAGGTGATCTCTTTGGACATAGTCCCTTTGGCAACTTCATCAATATGGTCGACCCAGTCAAATTCTGTATGCTCTTCAGCTATGATGGTAGTTGGAGAGAGAGGTAGTGGAGTGTTGAAGAAGATTTCAAATCCAGGAACTCTAGCTTTCTGATCTTCAAGATAAATGGGCTCAAGGAACCCACAATAAGGGAAATCATCCCCTTCTTTGACAAAGGCCCCATTCAGAGTGGGTCGGTAAGGTTTCAGAGTGAGGTTAGGGACTCGTCCCTCTTCTTTAGCCAACTGTTTCTCTCTTCATTTCTGTGCCATCTCTTTTTTGTCAACTTTGGTACTTTGATAGCCCAATCCGAAAGGGTAGATTGTTGAGGGATACTCGATGCGACCAGGCGTGCCTTGATGACGATGACCTAAGCCCATTCCTAGAAAGAAGCCCATATTTTTCATGATCTGACCTACTTGCATATTCCCATATGGACTACAGTCGAGCACCATTTTCTCTTTACATCCAGATTCAACCTCTACACATTGTATGTATTCAAAACCTGTCAATGGTACTTCTTCAATCTCAGGCTTGATCTCACAGATAGGTACTCGAGTTGGAGTAATCTCAGAATCTCCCTTTAATGTCACCACTGAGCCTTTGTAGGGGAATTTAACTTTTTGATAGAGGGAAGAAGGCATAGCCCTAATTGGATGGATCCACGGTCTACCAAGTAAAAGGTTGAAACAAGCAGGCACATCTATTACTTGGAAATCGACTTGGAACTCTACAGGCCCAATAACTAGAGATAAAGTGACCATGCCAACTACTTCTCTTCGAGTGTTATCATATGTTCTTACAGTTTGCCCTGACGGCTTGAATTATGACGGTTCGATGCCTAAGGAAGTGACGGTGATGAGAGGACACACATTCAAGGCTGACCCATTATCTATCAACATTGTAGGAATTCTCTTGCCCATAGTATCCACTGTGACATATAAAGCTTGCAAATGATGAGGTCCCTTCTTCGGAAGGTCTGACTCTGTGAAGGATATTGACTGCCCATGCTGAACTGGATTGACCAAACTAACTAAACCCTCGGGTAAAGTATCGATGGGAATTTGAACTTGATTTAGTAGCCTGAGTACTGTCTGTCTGTGCTTTTGAGAAGCCATTAAAAGTCCCCAGATGGTGATATTGGCTTGAGTACGCTTAAGTTGTTTCAGTATCTCTTCCTCTTCCTCTTGAACTTCAGTGCGTTGGGATCTTTCTAACTCTCCCAAAGGATTGTCGGATTCCAAGTTGGCGGGCTTAAAATGACGACCTCCTCTAGTGACATGATTAACATCTTCTTAATTACTGGCCCAAATATCTGCTATCTCCTCGGGTGAGTTCATGAAATCTTCCCATTCTATGATATCAATCTCATCCTCTGACCCATCATCTATAGTGGACTTGGTAGAAGTCGAACTTAATCTGAAACATTGAGTGACCCATGGTTGCCTTGGATAAACAGTTTGGTAATGGGTTTCCCCATTCATATCGGTGAACTTGGTTGTGAAATACTTCTTAAGGATACTCTGGTTAGCTTTCTTAAAACGGATGAGGTTTGTATCTTCGGGCTCAACCTGAGCCACAGGCCCGACCTTCGAGGAAAGTTCAAGCCCACATGGGTAGGCCCTTATATCATTAGAGAAATACTGTCAGGCGGAGCCGTGAAGATTGCAGACATTGACGGGAATGAATTCTCTCAACCTATCAACTTGGATCAATTGAAGAAGTACCACATATAAAAATAATAATAAAAAAAAAAGTCCACTAGGTAGAAAACCCGAAAGAGCTGCCTAGGCAAAAGTTAAGGCATTAAAAAAAAAAAAGCCCGCTAGGTAGAAAACCCGAAAGGGCTGCTTAGGCAAAAATTAGGGCATTCAACAAAAAAAAAATGGACTCCTTCAACTTGATTTATGAACTACGAAGACCTGATTCCCCGAATATCACAAAAAGTTAGAGAAAAATGACAAAGATTGCATCAAGGACGGGGATACGTAGGCAACCCATAAAGTTACCTTGGGTGCGGTCTATTTCTTGTAAAAACATCAAGAGTTTGGTTCATTTATAATTATTAAGGGATATTTCTTGAGATTTTAATAAAATTGATATTTATTCATCCATAAAGGGTAGAAACCTTTTAAAAGGTTTATTACATGCCATGTATGTCCATAATTCCTACTTTCTTCAAATCTTACATTACTTAGGAAAATAAAAAAAGAGAAGAAAAAAAATCCCTAATCTACTTTAAGTCTTCCTCGTTCTGCAGGCTTGGGCTTCATCTTCAATTTTCTTCTTTCTCTTAGTTGTCCTAACTCGTGATGCATCTGGTGGAAGTGAAGAGCCTGCCAACTAAGCTGTAACTCGAGAATCATAAACGAGGCTTCGAACCTTACCTTCATAACATGCACCTTTGAATCCAAGTCTTGTTTAAGCCAAGCCCGATACACCCCATCAAGCCTAAAAGGCCCGTTGCAATCCCCTACCTGACTCAAACATAAGCCTGAAGCCCATTTCTTCACAGCCCAAGATACCAAAGAAGGAGTAGCCGCCTCTATCCCATGAACATGCCCTTTGATAGAGAGGTTGATTTGAGCACCACCCATCTGGCCAAGTACATGAGAAGCCCAATAAAATGATGTATGCTTTAGGCCCATAAGCTTCACCTGAAAACATCTCGAAGTGTGTGTAGACATCCATTTTTTACCATAAGTATGGTCATGAATGGTTGCCTGTGTTTAGAGGGGAAATAGGGTGTTAAAGCCCTAAGTTCCCAGTTTTACCCCTGTGGATAGTTAATTAGAAGTCATTATCACATGTAGGTTTTTAGGTTAGATTGAGTCGATTCTTTTTGCATTTAGTTTTAAGAGAATCTAGGAGCATCCCTGCAAAATTTCATGACATTCTGAGCCCGGCTTGATAGAAAATAAGGCCTTTTGTGACTTGAAAGGGCAGTACTGTCATTTGAATCATAAAAGCCCTGAACGATTGTCGATCTTGTCTCGAATGGTCTCGAGGATATGGCATAGATATGTAAAGTGTGTTTGGTAGCTAAGTTGATCAGTGGCAAGGTCTGTGGAGCCTTCTAACTCTGGTTTGATTCTTAAGGCCCAAGGGGCTCTTTTAAGCCCAGATTAGGGTTTCATCCGGAAACGACCAGGATTCGATCTTTTTATAAAACTAAAGTCTTCAAAGGCTTCAAAACACTTTCTTAAAGCGTTTTAAAACTTGTTTCGAGAAGAAGAAATGATTTTGAAAGCAATCGGTTAGCAGATTTCAAAACCCTAATTTGGGCCCGGCAGGCCCTAAACAGCTAATCGGTCGACTCTTCGCTAAAAATTTGACTTTGGTCAATGCATTTTCACTTCAAACACTTCTTAAAACATGGAGAATTGAATCACGATCATTTCGACGCTTGAATCGTTAAATTTGGACTTAAAAAGGGCTCGAAAAGCCGAAAAAACCCGAAACCGGGTCAAAACGGGTTGAGACCGGTCCATATAGGGCAATTTTGGGGATGGGGAATTGATGACCGTCCACCTAGGGATGGCAAACAGTCCATGAGGGACGGCCAACCGTCCTAGAGTGGATGGTCGTCGATCCTTTTAGCCAATAACTACTAACTTTGAGAGATTTTTCTGCCTGGGAGTCTTTCAAGCCCTGCCATGTGTCCAGTTCGGCCATGGGGACTTTTGGATGAGTTTAAACACCTTAGTAGACTGGTTTAGAGCCCTTGGATCATTCCTAAGAGATTTAAACTCAGCCATTGATCAAACTCAGGCTTCCCTATAAATAGAGGGCCCTGAAATCAGTTTTAACACACAGAATAAGCTTTAGAGAGCTAGCTTGGAGAGTAGAGGCTTGAGCAATTGCACAAGCTTCCCCCATAGCACTCTAGCTTAAGTTTTAAAGTCCTTGAGGTCCTTAGAGTCCTTGGAGCTTGAAGAGAAGGCTTGGAGCAAGTGGGAAGGAGGCAAAGAAATAGGTTAGTAGGTTAAAGTTTTCCTTTTTTATTCTTCTTCTTCTTCTATGATCATGCTAGATTAGGTTTTATTTCTTTAAGTATGCATAGGATGTAGTTCATTGTTAGTATGCATGCATAGGATTTAGTTCATTGTTAGTATGCATGATAGGTTTATTTATTAGTATGCATGATAGGGATTAGTTTAATAATACATGGAATATGTGCATATTTCTTCTCTTCTATTATCATACCATATTAGGATTGAGTAAGTGTTCATATTTAGAATCTCTTTTAGTATGCATGATAGGATTTTCAATGTATAGGAATGCATGTTTAAGTCTTTTATATTAGGTTGTTAATCTATTCAAGTTTAGTATTAGTATTATTCTTATCATAGTTTTTTTATTTATTTATCACTTGGAATGTTTGATTGATATATAAACTGTGTTCGAGGGAGCATGCAAAGGTGAGTCCCTTCCCTTGTGATTAAATGAATTATGAGAAGTATGATTATGATGCTATGTCTTGATGATAGTTTTAGTATGCATATTAGGTTGCATTTAGTGCATTTTTTTTTACCATTTGTATTCATTGTTTTAGGGTTTTAAGTACACTTCAAGACTACTTTCAAATCTGTCCATGGATTTAAAGTGGCTTTAAAGTGTATTAAAACTCATTTTTTTTAGGCCCAAACTAGCTTAGAAACATGCCTAGGTTCTCATAGCTAACTTAGATTGCATTTAGGCCATTTTCATTCATTGTTTACATTCTTTAATGCATTTTTTTTTATCTATTTTCCAGAATTTCCCAGCATGCATATCTTAGTATTTTAGGTATTTAGACTAACCTAGGACTAGCTAGAAACCTTAGTGTTGGCCCAAAATATACTCTAGAGGGGGGTGAATAGAGTATTGGCAATTTAAAAACTAAT
>JAESVK010057440.1:0-23660 GCA_017140935.1 Hamamelis virginiana | reverse complement strand
GGAAGACTCTCACCAAACAAGGTTTATACAAAACCTTAAACTCACAACAAATACAAGTGAATATGGATGACTACCAATATGATTCTCAAGAACACTGAGAATACGCTCTCAATAATATCTCTCAAAGATTTAAACTAATTTGCTCATAGAGAGAAATACATGAATTGAATCACTCAAGAATGATGAACACTTGTAAGCTGCAATAGTGTATATGATTGGGTGATGAATTAAGCTTCATGGCAAGTGAATTTATAGCCTTAGAAATCAGCTATACGTTGGAGCATCTAGGAGGAGCGTCTTGGCAATCTGCAGATTCAAACTGGTTTGAAAAATGCAACAAATCCGTTTGGAGGTGCAGCCATGTTTGAATCAGCATTCACAATGTCAAATGTTTCAGCAGCAGCTTTGACAATTACTCCAACAGCAACCTGCCAACTATTCCTGCAGAACACTTATTTACATATAAACATTTAAGAAAATGGTTGCATTTTACTTTCAATTACTTTTACTTTCATTTACTTAAGTTTACAATGTAAATAAGGAAGTACCCCCCATTTGGATTCAATGGAAAATACTAGAAAATCAAATTCCCAATAAATCAAAATGTAAAAAATCAATTTTAGTACAAAAAATAATTTTCGTCAACAGTGTCAAAAATTGATCTATCGGGTAGGGTATTATATACCACGTATAAAAGCTCCCTTAAGGCTGTACTCAGTTAATGAGTACATAGGGATCAATTACTGCCAAAAATTATTTTGGAAAACTCATTATATCAAAAATTCATTTTTCATACTTAGCCAAATTTTTCATAGGGAAAAATAGTTTTTCTGGGAATAGTAACATCTTCAACACTTGAGCCTCCAATTCAAGGATTTTGTTGTCCATTTGTTTACTCCTGTCTTTCTTGAAAATCTGTACAAATTTAACATTTAAGCAAAAGATATTTGGATAACACAGCGGCAAATGTTTGTTATCATAAAACCATATAACATATGCTGGATTGGAACCATTTAGGCTAACACTTAGGATTAGGGGGGTCGCTTGACCCCACTTAGGACTCTTCTTTGTTGTAAGAATCACAATAAGAATAGAGTTCTATTTTACCTAGGAATCTACTTCGAGAACAAGTCTAAAAAGTGATTTTGAAAGAATTCAAAAAGGAATGAAATTCCATCTCTCACAACAAGTGTTTTGATCAAACTCAAACTCTCGAAGCTAGAGTCCAAGATAAGATAGAATCTCTACGATTATGTGGTTTATTACAATAGGAGAGTCCTATGTAATCGAACTACGTGGACTTTGATCTTTGTCAAGCAATTGATAAGGTACTTAGGCAGTCAATAGGGCGCAAGTCCAATCTTAGGTTGACTCTTGTCTCCTAAGATCCTTAGGATTGTTATACTTTTATACTATCTATTATTATTATTTTAGTATTATATATCATATTTTGTGGTTGATTAGATAAATATGATTGTCATGATAAGATTTTGATAAAGCCCAAATTTAATTAGGAGACCTTTAATTAGGGCGAGGTAGGTGCCTACAAGGAGTTTCTTGGAACCTTCCCACTTCGTAACCTAGCCCCCGAATCCAACTTTGATTCAAATACCATGCTTTTCCAAAATATGGGGTCAATGTTTTATTGAAAATAAAACTCTTTTTTTTTTGTGGTTTCCTTATTCCCTAAAAATAAGGTGGCGACTCCCAGTTTTTTATAAACTCTTATCCTTTTTCAAAAACTCAATCTTGAGTGGATAATAGAGAAGGATAAACATGGATAATAGAGAAGGATAATAGAGAAGGATAAATCGAGACGGATAAACATCATCCACAATCCATTCAAGAAAACCCTCAAAGTGAACGAGAGGCCTCCCGATCAGGTTGGCTGGTTCACAGATTGGCGACTCCACTGGGGATGTCGAGGGCTAAACTCCAATTAATTATTTTTGGGCTTTTCAATTTCTTAATTAATAAAATCAACCACTGGCATTTGCATGACTGTGTGACTTGAATTCTGCATTGTGTGCGCATTGATTTTGCATGTTTAGGAAATTGTATGCTAAAGCCAACGATGAGCCTAGCCCTGGGCCCAGTCTCTTTGATTATTGGGTTCCATGTATGCGAAAGCCATCACCCTTCTTGCCAAGTACCCTCGGGTATATCAAACGAACCAATCACGTACTGTTGGACCCACGCGGCATTCCTAATGTCACATGTGGTTAGGTTTATCGATTGGACCGAGCGAGTAAGGGACACTCAGCCCACCCTTTGCATTAGTCCATGTAAACTGTTTTTAGGACACTTACCCTATATCGCCTGATCACACACTATTGTAATGTTATGCTGTCGAATTGACCCCCCGGTTTTGTCTGAGCCTTGATTGTGAAGTGTGTAGAACCACTATGACCTGGGATTGTAGGTCTAGACCTTTATGAAATGCCCTAAACTCTTAAGGGAAGTGTCTCCAAAGAGTTAAGGTACTTGATAAAGGCTTAGTACCCTACATATCCTTGGACTTAGGCCCGTGGAAGTGTTATGTTGTCAGAATAGTGATGTCCGTTTATAGACCTTAGGTGAGTTTGAAGTGTGGGCTTTAGGCCCATACTTTTTGGATGGAAGGTATAGGCCTACAACAAGATTGGGATGCGAGTTTAGGAGTTTTTGATGAGATTCTTGCCGGGGCTTTAGGCCCATTTTCATAAGATAGAATATGAGAGAGTGAGATTGATGTGTGGGCCTTGGACCCATACTCTTGTAGATATGTGAGGTTGTCCTTTTTTTTTCATCCCTTTTCACACTGGAAGCTCTTAGTTGATTCAAATCTTTCCCTTTCCCAGCATTCTGGCTTGGCGTAGTGATTCTAGCGGTCGGTTGTTTAAAGGTTTACTTGTCGATTCAAATATGTCTAATAACGAAGATCATACCCCTACTGCCATTGGAACTAATGGAAGGACGACTGATGAGAAGATCGAGGCACTCTTAAAAGTGGTCCAAGAGTTAGTTCACCAGAAAGAATAGGAAGATAAGGTGTGAGCCCGTACTAATCCCTTGTTTGAGAATGTTGAAGAAGATGAATGTTTCCTTAGGCCTAAAATAATCGCTGAGCCCACTAGGCCTGGTGCAGAATTTGTTCAGCCTGTTGATCTGGATAAAGAATCCAAGCCCAAGACCCCTGCTTTCTTTTCCACTGAGCCCATATTGTTGAGTAGTAAGGTAGAAGCCCTGGAAAAAACTTTGAAAGGTATTAGGAAGTCTGATGATCTGGTGGACATGTCGTCATTATCTCTATTCCCTAAGGCCCGTATGCCCACTTATTTCAGAATGCCCGAGTTAGAGAAGTTTGATGGAATAGGTTGTCCTAAGACCCATTTGAAGATGTACGTGAGAGCCATGCACCCACGAGGGGCTGATGATGATTTGCTAGCCCAAATGTTCCACGAGACCCTGGCTGGATCCGCTCTGAAATGGTTTTTGTCACTAGATGAGTCTAGAATGAAGACATGGGAGGATGTATGCACTGAGTTCAGCAATCATTACCGGTATAACACAGAAGTTGATATCACTATGAGGGACTTGAAGACTACTAAACAGGAATCGAGGGAAACTTTCTCTGCTTTCCTCACCCGCTAGAGAGCCAAGGCTTCTAAAATGGCTAACCGCCCTGAGGAAGAAGAACAAATTCGTATGATAGTGAAAAACTTGCTCCCAGTTTATCATAAGCACATGTTTTTCCAATATCTTCCAAATTTTCGAGCTCTAGTCGCTGCTGGCACCCAAGTGGAGGACGCTCTAGCCAATGGGGCTCTCCTAACCGATGAACCTTACAAGAACCGCCGACCTGTCATCAATGGGAAGGCTACCGAAGTCAATACCATATCTCAGCCTGCTCCATTTGCCCAACCCTTTTCCTTAGGAAATAAACCATCCAGAAAATTCACCGAGCTCTATATGCCATTAGAAAAAGTCTTCGAGAAGTTAAAAACTCTAGGATTACTCCAACCTTTGGATCCCAGACCTACACCCAAACCATTACCCAAGAACTACAATGAAAATGAATATTGCCATTTCCATCAATCCAAAGGCCATACTACCAACCGTTGCTTCCGTCTCCGCCATGAAATCCAACACCTTATAGATAACAAAACCATTTCCCCACCTTCTCAACCCAATGTCACCTAAAATCCACTTCCTACCCATGCAGTCGCACCACCCACAAATATCAATGTTATCCATGCTAACCTTTATGTCCACTATGAGCCTATCCGCCCTCACCCTCCATTCCCTACTTCCATGATTGAAATGTTTCATCACTGTCAAGCCCGTGGGCTCATTACCCTGTATAAGCCGAGATCCAAAAAGCTTTACTGCCAATACCATGCCACTTCTAGCCATGACACGGAATCTTGTGATACATTGCGGAATATAGTACAAGGATTCATTGATCAAGGTCTGATTGAAATCCCTCAACCCTTCACTAACCCAAGGGGACTTTATCGTTCATGGAGACAGTTTGAGAAAGATATATTCATGGGTTTTAGTTCGAATGGGCTTCCCGAGCCTTGCAAAGTAGATCAGTCGTCTAAGAATAGTACTAGTCAGTGGGCTTTCAAAGAAATGTTTAAAGCTAGAGATCCTTGTGTGGATTTTTTGACAGAAAGAAATAGGAGGTTTAGTTTCTACGTTCTCTACCCTGAAGATTCTTGTGAAGCTAAGATGACTAAGATTGAACCCATTAGACCTAAGGCTAGAACCAATAAAATCTTTTCCAAGACTGGGACTAGCCAATGGGAGTTGCGAAAAAGATATGAGGCCGGAGATCCCGAAGTAGGCCTGTTAGGGAAACCTAGTGGAAAGTTCGACTTCTATGTCCTTTACCCTAAGATGGAAAAGCCCACCTTTGAAGAACCATTGCTCCTTCTGGTTGGGGTGATAACCCTGGCTCAATTAAAGAAAACGTTCCTATGGCTCAGGTTGAACCCGAAGATCCAAACCTCATCCGTTTTGAGAAAGCTAGCCAGAGTATCCTTAAGAAGTATTTCACAACCAAGATCACCGATATGAATGGGAAAACCCATTACCGAACTGTCTATCCAAGGCAACCATGGGTCACCCAATATTTCGGATCAAGTTCGACTTCTGCCGAGTCTACCATAGATGATGGGTCAGAGAATGAGATTGATATCATAGAGTGGGAAGATTTGATGAACACATCCAATGAGATAGCAGATATTTGGGCTAGTGATGAGGAAGATGTTAACCATGTCACTAGAGGAGGTCGTCATTTTAAGCCCGCCAACTTAGAATCCGACAATCCTTTAGAAGAGTTAGAAAGGTCTCAACGCACTGAAGTTCAAGAAGAAGAGGAAGAGATACTGAAACAGCTTAAGCGTACTCAAGCCAATATCACCATCTGGGGACTTTTAATGACTTCTCAAAAGCACAGGCAGACAGTACTCAGGGTACTCAACTAAGTTCAGATTCCCATCGATACTTCACCCAAGGGTTTAGTAAGTCTGGTCAGTCCAGTTCAGCATGGGCAATCAATATCCTTCACAGAGTCAGACCTTCCGAAGAAAGGACCTCATCATTTGCAAGCATTGTATGTCACGGTGGATACTATGGGCAAGAGAATTCCTACAGTGTTGATAGATAATGGGTCAGCCTTGAACGTATGTCCCCTCAGCACCGCCACTTCCTTAGGCATCGAACCATCAGAATTCAAGCCGTCGGGGCAAATTGTAAGAGCATATGATAACACTCGAAGAGAAGTAGTTGGCATGATCACTTTATCTCTAGTTATTGGGCCTGTAGAGTTCTAAGTCGATTTCTAAGTAATAGATGTGCCTGCTTGTTTCAACCTTTTACTTGGTAGACCGTGGATCAATCCAATTGGGGATGTGCCTTCTTCCCTCCATCAAAAAGTTAAATTCCCCTACAATGGCTCAGTGGTGACGTTGAAGGGAGATTCTGAGATCACTCCTACCCGAGTACCTATATGTGAGATCAAGCCGGAGATTGAAGAAGTACCATTCACAGGCTTTAAATACATACAATATGTAAAGGTTGAATCTGGATGTAAAGAGAAAATGGTGCTAGACTGTAGCCCATATGGGAATATAAAAGTAGGTCAGATCATGAAAAATATGGGCTTCTTTCCAGGAATGGGCTTAGGTCGTCGTCGTCAAGGCACACCTGGTCCAATCGAATATCCCTCAGCAATTCATCCCTTCAGATTGGGCTATCAAAGTACCAAAGCTGACAAAAAAGAGATGGCACAAAAAAGAAGAGAAAGACAGTTGGCCAAAGAAGAGGGACGAGTCCCTAACCTCACTCTGAAACCTTATCGACCCACTTTGAATGGGGCTTTGGTCAAAGAAGGGGATGATTTCCCTTATTGTGGGTTTCCCGAGCCCATTTACCTTGAAGATCAGAAAGCTAAAGTTCCTGGGTTTGAAATCTTCTTCAACACTCCACTACCCCTCTCTCCAACTACCATCATGGCTAAAGAGCATACAGAGTTCGACTGGGTCGACAACATCGATGAAGTCGCTATAGGGGCTATGTTCAAAGAGATCGCCTGCATCGAAGAGCATGTTCATGAACCTGATCCTATCCACCTCATTGAATATACCACCAGTCTATTGACAAACTGGAGCCTTGAATATGAGCCTCGAGTTGAAGACTCAGTCGTTGACGATTCACTCCCATCATATGATAGCTTGTAGGATTTCTATGCTTTCTTTCCATAGGATTGTAGAATAGGACTTTCGTTTTTCCTTTTTCAATAAAATCATCACTCCTCTGTTAGGAGACGAATGATAGTTTAGCTTGTGTTATCCTTCTTTCTTCAAAATTAATAAAATATTCATCTTCTTCATTCTTTTCATTTGCAGTTTGTCTCTCCTCTCTTCTATGGGTATATATGGCATGAATATAGATCCTAGAGAGGATGTTCCCCCTGAGTTTGAACAATGAAGGGAAGTGGAACATGCTCAACCTAATGTGGATGAATTAATAATAGTTAATTTAGGATCCGATGAATCGCCTAAGATAATTAACATTGGGGCAACTCTGTCATCACAAGAACAAGAAAAATTGGTAGGATTGTTGAGAGAAAACATAGAAGTATTTGCATAGTCGTACAGGATATGCCAGGGATTGACACCGACATAGTACAACATTTTATTCCTACTAATCTGGGGGTTAAGCCAGTTAAGCAAAAGTTGAGAAGAATGAAGCTGGAGTGGGCACTAAAGATCAAAGATGAAGTAGTAAAGCAAATGAACACTGGATTTCTCCAAGTAGTAGAGTACCCCGAATGGTTAGCTAACATTGTGCCAGTGCCTAAGAAGGATGGGAAGGTTAGAATGTACGTAGACTTCCGGAATTTGAACAAGGCGTGCCCTAAAGATGACTTTCCGTTGCCACACATAGATATCCTGGTAGATATTACCGCCGGTCATGCTCTGTTATCATTCATGGATGGGTTCTCGGGTTATAATCAGATAAAGATGGTCACTCTAGATATGGAGAAAACCTCTTTCATCACTCAATAGGGGACCTTCTGTTATCGAGTTATGCCCTTTGGCCTAAAGAACGCTGGTTCTACCTATCAGAGAATAGCAACCACCTTACTACTCGATATGATTCATAAGAAAGTTGAGGTGTATGTGGATGATATGATCGTGAAGTCTAAGGATGGAGAAGGCCATTTTGAAGCTTTAAGTAAGTTCCTTCAAAGAATTAAGCAATATAACCTGAGATTGAATCCTCAAAAGTGCACCTTTGGAGTAACAGCGGGGAAGTTGTTGGGATTTATGATCACTCAAAAAGGAATAGAGGTCGACCCGGGGAAAATTAAAGCCATCACTGAGATGCAACCACCAAAGACAGAAAAAGAGATTCGAGGATTCTTAGGCAAAGTTCACTTTATCAGTCGATTCATAGCACAGTTGACCATGATTTGTGAGCCTATCTTTAAGCTTCTTAAAAAGGATGTGCCCACGAAGTGGAATGACGCGTGCCAAGAAGCCTTTGAAACCATTAAGAGGTATTTGAGCAACACATAATATTAGTTCCCCCGGGTAAGGTGAGCCTTTGCTACTTTATCTAGCACTCACTGAAACTGCAATGGGAGCTATGTTAGCTCAGTATCTACCAGAATCTCGAAAGGAAAATGCGGTGTACTATTTAAGTAAGAAAATGACTGACTATAAGGTTAAATACGATGCATTAGTCGCATGGACCCTATGAAGTATTTATTGGAGAAGCCATTATTATCCTATAGGACAGCCCGTTGGTTATTGCTATTATCAGAGTTCGACATTCAATATGTGGTGCAGAAATCAGTGAAAGGGAGAGCAGTGACAAAGTTTCTAGCAGAACATCCAACGTCAACAGAAAGACCATCTAAGTACTATTTCCCGACGAAGAGATTCTAGAAGTAAGTAAGGAGCCTTGGAAAGTATTCTTTGATGGGGCTCATAATAAGAGAGGATGTGGAATAGGCATGTTGTTAGTCACACCGGAGAATAACTTGATACCATTATCTATCAGGTTATCCTTCGATGCCACTAATAATATAGCCGAATATGAAGCCTGTATCCTAGCATTGGAAGCTGCCTTGGAGTTAGGTGTGAAAGAATTAGAAGTATACGGTGATTCCGCCCTGATCATATGTCAGACTAGAGGAGAATGGAAGACTCGGGATAAGAAATTGCTACCTTACATGAATTCCGTCGAATTGATTTCTTTTATCTGTCTAGGTTAAAGAATAAGTTTGCGGATGCCTTAGCCATTCTGGCATCCATGGTAAATATCCCTAAAGATGAAGGTGTAACTCCTCTTATTATCGAGTCCCGAGAAGAGCCAGCCTACTGTTGTATTATCCAAGAAGGAGAGCCGAATGATGGAAAGCCATGGTACTATGACATCCAACAGTTTGTAAAAAAAGGAGAGTATCCAAAAGAGGCATTATCCGTAGACAGAAAGACCATAAGAAGGTTAGCCAGTCAGTATATTCTGTGTGGGGGAAGCTGTACCGGAGATTACATAATGGAATACATTTGTTGTGCGTTAATGAACAAGAAGCCGAAAAGATAATGTTGGAAGTACATAAAGGGGCTGGGGCTCCGCATATGAATGGATATATGCTAGCTAAGAAGATCGTGAGACTAGGGTATTATTGGTCAACCATGGAGAAGGATTGCTAACTACATGTTAAGAAGTGTCATAAATGTCAAGTGTTTGCAAGTGGAAAGCATCAACCTTCGATGCCACTCACTACCATGTCTTCGCCATGGCCATTTGCAACATGGGGCATTGACATCATTGGCAAGGTAACCCATGCAGCATCAAACGAACATGAGTACATTCTGGTCGCCATAGATTATTTCACTAAATGGGTAGAAGCCGCATCTTACAAGACATTGAATGCCAAACAAGTAGCAATGTTCATATATAATAATATCATCTACCGATATAGAGTGCCCCACGAGTTCACCTCTGATAATGGACAGCATTTCCGAAAAGAAATCGAAGCGCTCTTGCAAAAATATAGTATCAAGCATCATCGTTCGTCTCCCTATATGCCACAGACAAATGGGGCTATTGAGGCAGCCAATAAGAATCTCAAGTCGATTTTAAAAAAGACCACCGAGACTTACAACGACTGGCATGAAAAATTACCATTGGCATTGTGGGGATATCGTACTTCCATTAGATCATCAACAGGGGCTACTCCCTTTTCACTCGTATATAGAATGGAAGCGGTATTGCCCATAAAGTTAGAGGTCCCGTCATTAAGGATTGCCATGGAGAGTTGCGGAGGTAGAATGGGTAAGGAACCGGTATGAAGAGTTAGCTCTACTAGATGAAAGGCGATTGAGGGCACTTTACCACATTCAGGGGTATCAAAGAAGGCTTACCAAGGCGTTTGGCAAGAAAGTGAAGCACAGAGGTTTGAAGAAAGTGGATTTAGTACTAAAAGAGATCCGAGCACCGATCACCCGCGAGGAAAGTTCAAACCTACATGGGTAGGCCCTAGAAATACTGTTAGGCGGAGCCGTGAAGATTGCAGACATTGATGGTAATGAATTCTCCCAACCTACCAATTTGGATCAATTAAAGAAGTACCACTTATAAAAAATAATAATAATAATAAAAAAGCCCGCTAGGTAGAAAGCCCGAAAGGGCTGCCTAGGCAAAAGTTAGGGTATTTAAATAAAAAAAATCAAGCTCGCTGAGTAGAAAACCTGAAAAGGCTGCTTAGGCAAAAGTTAGAGCAAGCAAAAAAAAAAAAGTAAAAAAAAATATATAAAAAAAAAGTAGACTTCTTCAATTTGATTCATGAACTACGAAGACCTGATTCCCCAAATATCACCAAGAGTTAAGGAAAAGTAACAAGAGAATGCATCAAGGACGGTGATACGTAGGCAGCCCATAAAGTTACCTTGGGTGCGGTCTATTTCTTGTAATAACATCAAGAGTTTGGTTCAATTGTAATTGTTAAGGATATTTGTTGAGATTTTAGTAGAATTGATATTTATTCATCCATAAAGGGTAGAAACCTTTTGAAAGATTTATTACATGCCATGTGTATCCATAATTCCTACTTTCTTCAAATCTTACATTGCTTAGAAAGATAAAAATAAATCCCTAATCTACTCTAAGTCCTTCTCACTCTGCAGGCTTGGGCTTCATTCTAATTTCCTCTATTTCTCTTAGTTGTTCTAACTCGTGACGCATCTGGTGGAAGTGACGAACCTGCTGACTGAGCTGTAACTTGAGAATCATAAACGAGGCTTCGAACCTTATCCTTCATAGCCTGTACCTTTGAACCCAAGTCTTGTTTAAGCCAAGCCCGATATTCCCTGTCAAGGCTAAAAGGCCAATTGCAATCCCCTACCTGACTCAAACATAAGCCTGAAGCCCATTTCTTCATAGCCCAAGATACCACAGAAGGAGTAGCCTCCTCATGAGCATGCCCTTTGATAGGGAGAGTGATTTGAGCACGACCCATTTGGCGAAGTACACGAGAAGCCAAGTAAAAATGATGTATGCTTTAGGCCCATAAGCTTCACCTGACAACATCCCGAAGTGTGTAATACATACTCTTCACCACAGTCCCATATAGCCACATGCCACTGAATATCTCTCCAAGTCAGAGAAGAGAAGAAGATAATCATTTCCTGAATCGAGCGACGGTCGAGAAACAAAAGCTTACGCGAACAATAGTTATGGGACAAATGTTTGGGCCCATCAAGAGGAGTGATCAGCTTGAGTCTCTCAACCAACCACATCTGAAGAAGAATGGGGCTACCCCTAATACAAGAAGCAGAGTTGGAGTGAAAGTGGTCAAGCCCATTTAGAGTTTCAGCTAGCACCAGGGTGATAATGTTATGAGACTTCGACAGTGGCAGAATGAGTTCACATGTTTCAATAGGTATGAAAGTGGTTCCGTTCGAAACAAGGAAACAACCCACTACGCATAAGGCAAGTGCATACTGGGTAGGCCTATGAAGAGCTAGTGATTTTCCCCCTTCCCTCAAGAAAAATGAAGCTAGTTTGAGAAGATCAATGGAGTTCTCATGGATGTATGAAGAAGCTTCCCTAGGCGAGAGTTCAAAGAGAGAAGAAAATGTTTAAAAATAACCTCGACGAATGGTAGGAAAGATGAAAGGGCCACTAGAAGAAATATTCATCAAGGCACAAAACTCTTCAAATGAAGGACATACCTCTTCACAGTTGAAGCGAAATACATGAGGATCAGAGTCCCAGAAATGGATCACAGAGTTGAGAATCTTGTCTTCAAGTTTCACATAACAGAGAAAGAACCATGAAGTCAGGCGAAATCGCGCGAACACCTTCTTGTCTTCTACCCGCATTCTTGTGAGCATAGAGGTGTGTTTTTATAGCTTTTTTGGCAAAAGAAATCGAGTTAGAGGCGAAGTAGAACACTCAAAAAGTCAAAAAACGTCAAAATAGACGAAAATTTGAAATTAGGATCGATGACCATCCCACTAGGGATGGCCAACCATCCATGGAGGGATAGTCATCCATCCCTGATCCCAAATTTTGCCTAATTTTGATTTTTTCGAGACCTTTTGACGCCCGGTTTGACTTTTCGCTCAATTTTCATCAGTTTTGACCTATTTTTGGGTTAAAATTGAACCAAAAAAGTAATTGAAACGTATTTGTATTCTCATTAGGATATAATTACATGCCAATCAGGATTTTTAGTGCATACATAGAGAAAAAATTACATAGAAAATCCTAAGTGGGCCTCCTGTAGGCCCAATGGTACAAAATCATCTTCACCGGGATGATTTCCTCGTTCCCCTTGAACCCGACGCCTCGTGATCCCCTCTCGATCCATGGCGCTCCTGTGAAGGTTGGCTCGAAGCCTGCAAACCCAAAGCTTAGGTGAGATTGGTGAAGAATGAAATCATCGATGATTGAAAGAGTAGAGAGAGAGTTACCTGTGCAGCTATGTTCGCATTATGTGCATCAAGATTTATCATTTGAAGTTCCCCAGTCAATGATACACTATATGCCAACCATTCCTCAGTGTATGATACGGGCACCTGAAAGGTCGAAAGATTCAAAATGTTAGGAGAAAGAAAGCTACATATGACGAAGGGTGAAAGTATGATGATTACCAAAGTATAAGAAGGATCAGTATTTAGGTATTCATTATAAGGTACTCGAGTGATTGGTCTTTGAACAAAGCTACCATCCTCAATGACTTGCACCTGCCAAGGAACAGGTGGCAAAGAAGGAGCAGATGATGAAGGCTTGCCCTCATTAGGAGCCGCAGTAACTGTAGGATGAGAAGCATGTCCTTGGGCTCGACGACCCTGCCAAATAAAGAGATATGAGGAATAATGTATGAGAAAAAATGTAAAGCTATCAAGAGAAAGTTTGATACCTCAGTAGGTGGAAACCCTGACACTAGTTGATGCATCAGATAATGTTGATAGAATGTATGGTAATCCTCATACGGACGATGGAAAGCATCCGCAAATACACCAGCCATGGCGTTTACTAAGACATGGTCTATCAATTTATAAGCATGCCTCATAGAGGGGGAGGTGCATGAGGTACACGAGCAGCTGAAAAAGCCCCACAAAGTTGAGCATGCACTTTTTCCCCAAGATACCAGTACCTGCCAGAAGGCCCCTCGAACAAAATCCTCTTATGTGACATCTCAACTACATGATTAAGCTGAGGCATGGTACACCTCCAATGGCACGAAGGACTCCACCTCACCTGAAGACGAGATATATTAGAGAAAGTTTGAACATTGAGAAAGGAAAGCAGAAATGAAGATGGTTACCTTGTTAGAGCGCAACCCTGCAAGAAAGGCACGACTGTAAGCATAATCATGCCTATGGACAATGACACTCACTCGCCGATCTGGGGCATATCGAGCGAGGGTTGGCCAAGAAAAGTCATTAGCAATCAGTGTGAGGCTATTCAGGTCGAGATACTCATGAGCCCATACCTGCAGAATATGTGCATTGTCAGAAGATAAGTAAAGGGAAGTTTATGATATTTTCTTAAAATAAGTGAGTATACCTCCCAGACAAATCTCATGCCTCCAAAGTCGGTGCATACCCCTCGAGACCGACAACACATGGTCCTATACATGGTGGCCAAGGCAACGCCACCCCAGTCATACTGAGAAATGGTATCAATATCCTCCAAACTAGCAAGAAGGCCTAGAGGGTCCAAATCAGCGGTGCCTGCAAAAAGAGTGCATGAAAACAGGTGCAAAAAGAAAGCCCGCACGATGTGATCAGGATCTTCCCCTTCAGGTATATTGCTAAATGTGCTAAAGAGAGTATTTCGGCGAACTGATCTCTTCATGATCTCTATATCAGCTGCCCCAAGATAAGTATCTAAGTAAGTCAAGTTTTTGCTCGCACCATCATAGAAATCCAAAGGGCGACCCCCAATGGAAAGTCCCGTGATCATGGTAAAGTCACAAGGAGTCATAGTCATCTCTCCAAACTCGAAATGGAACGTGTTGGTGGTGTCCCACCAAAGCTCAGATAAGGCCATCAGAGCCTGTCTATCCATGGTATCAACCCAAAGTGAGTCGATGAAGTCTCCAAAATCAATCCTTCGAATAGTAGTTTTAACATGTGGTTGGAGAGTATCCATCTTGGCCCACCATCCAATAATGCCCTGTAGAGAAGACCAAGTCCTGATGTCGAACTCTGGCTGTAAAGATAAAGATTAATGGATTAGAGGTATAAAGATAAGTTATGCTAATTCTTTGAATCAAAAATACAAAATTAACTCACAAAATGACACATTTCCGAAAAAAAAAAAAATGTTCAAATTTTATTTCTCAAATGTGAGTTATTCAAAAAAAAAAAAAATTCATAATTAATGTAGTTAATTTTGGTATCTTCAATTTCACATCAAGAATTAGCATAATTCATTTAAAATGTCATATGACTTCTTTTCATGAAAATTTAGTTGGAAATAAAAATCCCAAGAGAATATAATTTCGAAGATCATGAAATAGATACTTAGCATAAGTTTTAAAATAAAAGCCATGGAAATGGCATTTTAAGTAAAAAAAATTTTGAAATAAGCTAAGTCTTAATTCATGAAAATGTTTGATATGTGCATTACTTGAAGAATTTTTGAAAACTTATCATAATATGATATTTGAAAAAGCATTGCTTTGAGAAATTGGAAGTTGCCTACCTTTAGGCATTTTAACAAACACCTAGTGTGCACATTTTTGAAAATGATGGCGAGAATTTGTCATGAAGCTTTTGAAAGTATCTAAATATTGTTTAAAACATATTTGAATCATGGCATAAGAAATTTAAATAAAAAAAATCAAATTCTAGTCTCTTGGGAATTTTATCAAACACTTGGTGGGCAACATTTCAAGCTTGTGAAGCTAGTGAAATGGGGCTCCCAAGCTTTACCAAATACAAATTTCATGAACACAAGTCATCAAAAAATATCCAAAGATCAATATTGAAGCATCTAGACATCAATGATTCAAAGAAAGAGCATGGAAAGTAAGTTTACCTCTTGTAGAGTATGGATGTGGGAGAGATGATCATGAGGCTCCAATAGCAAGCCTGTGTTGTTGAGATCATGTGAGGGTGCCTTATAACTCTTCATCTTCATATATGGGTACTTTGATTCATACCTATTTGCCATGAGTATAGGTAGAAGATGAGCTTGAGAAAATGGGTAGGTAGATGTGTATTTGGGTTTTGAACCCCCAAATTTGAAATGCAATGATGAAATCCTAGGTTTTTGATTCACAAATTGGAGTGATTAGCAACACTTGAAGTGTTTGAGGGTTGATTTGGATGGAATAAAATCAAATGTGATAGATTTTGAGAGAAATTGGAAAATCCTAGAGAGATAAAGTCTCAAATTGGGCAAAGAAGGCATTAATGGATGAATGAGTGTCAAAACACCTAAGTAGAAGGATGAGGGCTCGGGTGGCCGTCCATCAAGGGACGGCTGGCCATCCATCTTGGACGGTTGGCCATCCTTGAGTGGATGGTCATCCATCTTTGATGCCAAATTTTGACTTTTTGTGGGCTTTTGAAGCCCATTAGGCCTAATTTTGACTTTTTTGACCTATTTTGATCAATTTTGACTCATTTTCTTTCAAAATTTGATTTAGGGAGATGCATTTGATTGAGATTGAATGATATTTGATGAGTGAATGAGGAATAAAGAAGAATTGATGCATACAAAGATGAGATTTGAGTAATTGTGAATAGAGAAGTTCACATAAAATGATGAGTTTTTGGTTGAAAACCATGAGATTTAGAAATGAATGAGTGAAAGATTGTGTAAACAAGTTTGTAATCATGAAATGATTATGAATACATTTGATATGGTGAGATTGTGAGACCCATGAAGGGGATTATGAAAGTGAGTAAACCCATGAAGGGTGGCTAATGAGAAAAGCCCATTTTGGAGGCCCAAATCCATAAGATTTTGTGAAATGCATTGATGGAATATACATGAAATGTATATAAGAATGATATCAAGAAATGTGGATGATGTTAAAATATGATATGATGATTGGAAATGAAGTTTCCAAAAGGATTGAAAATCTTTGAGATAACTAGAAATGAAATTTCTAAGTTGAGTTGAAAACTCTCAAAATGATATAATGATTGGAAATGAAGTTTCCAATAGGATTGAAAATCCTTGAGATAATTAGAAATGAAATTTCTAGGATGAGTTGAAAACTCTCAAAGTTTTATAATGATTGGAAATGAAATTTCCAAAAGGATTGAATATCCTTGAGATAACTAGAAATGAAATTTCTAGGATGAGTTGAAAACTCTCAAAGTTTTAAGATGATTGGAAATGAAGTTTCCAAAAGGATTGAAAATCCTTGAGATAACTAGAAATGAAATTTCTAGGATGAGTTGAAAACTCTCAAAGTTTTATAATGATTGGAAATGAAATTTCCAAAAGGATTGAAAATCCTTGAGTTGACTAGAAATGAAATTTCTAGAAATGAGTCGAAGACTCCTAAGTTTTAAGATAATTGGAAATGAAATTTCCAAAAGGATTGAAAATCCTTGAGATAACTAGAAATGAAATTTCTAGGGTGAGTCGAAGACTCCCAAATTTTTAGATATGGGAAAAGGATTGAAAATTCTTGAGATAACTAGAAGTGAGACTTCTAGGAAGAAAGAATTTGAAGCGAAGCTTTCAAGATGATTTTGATGGTTGAGGTGAGTAATTGGTTCGATTATCCCTCTTTTGTCGTGGCAAAAATGAGATGTCATTTTATTTCGTTGATATTTACTGGCGAAGCCATGAACATCAACGAGGGGCTTCTGTAGACATCCATTTTTTACCATGAGTATGATTATGAATGATTGCCTGTAATTAGAGGTAAAATAGGGTGTCAAAACCCTAAATTGCCAGTTTTACCCTTGTAGGTAGTTAGTTAGAGGTCATTATCGCATGTAGGTTTTTAGGTCAGATTGAGTCGATTCTTTTTATATTAGGTTTTTAGAGAATCTAGGAACATCCCTGCAAAATTCCATGGCATTCTGAGCCAGGCTTGATAGAAAATAAGGCCTTTTGTGACTTGAAGGGCAATACTGTCCTTTGAATCACAAAAGCCCTGAATGACTGTCAATCTTGTTTCGAATGGTCTCAAGGCTTTGGCATAGGTATGTAAAGTGTGTTTGGTAGCTAAGTTGATCAGTGACAAGATCTGTGGAGCCTTCTGGCTCATGTTTGGCTCTTAAGGCCCAAAGGGCCCTTTCAAGCTCAAATTAGGGTTTCGACCGGAAATGACCGAGATTCTATATTTTTATCAAACCAAAGCCTTCAAAGGCTTCAAAACACTTTCTTAAAATGTTTTAAAACTTGTTTCGAGAAGAAGAAATGATTTCAAGAGCAATCTGTTAGCAGATTTCAAAACCCTAATTTGGGCCCGGCAGGCCCAAACTTCTAATTGGTCGACTTTTCCCTAAAATATTTGACCTTGGTCAATGCATTTTTACTTCAAACACTTTTTAAAACATGGAGAATCGAATCACGATCATTTTGGCCCTTGAATCGTCGAATTTGGACTTAAAACGGGCCTGAAAAGCCGAAAAAAGCCAAAATCGGGTTGAAACGGGCTGAGACAGGCCCACATAGGGAAAATTTGGGGATGGAGGATCGATGACCGTCCACCTAGGGATGGCCAACCGTCCATGAGGGACAGCCGACAGTCCTAGAGTGGGTGGTCATCGACCTCTTCAGCCAATAACTGCTCATTCTCAGTGATTTTTCTGCCCGGGACTCTTCCAAGCCTTGCCATGTGTCCAGTTCGGCCATGGGGACTTTTGGATGAGTTTAAACACCTTGGAAGGCTGGTTTAGAGCCCTTGGATCATTCTTGAGAGATTTAAACTCAATCATTGATCAATTTCAGGTCTCCCTATAAATAGAGGGCCCTGAAATCAGTTTCAACACACAGAATTAGCTTTTAAGAGTTAAGCTTGGAGTGTAGAGGCTTGAGCAATTGTACAAGCTTCCCCCATAGCACTCTAGCTATAGTTTTGAGGTCCTTGAGGTCCTTGGAGTCCTTAAAGTTTGAAGAGAAGGCTTGGAGCAAGAGGGAAGGAAGCAAAGAGGTTAGTAGAGTTTGGTAGTTTGTTTAAAGTTTTGCATTTTTCTTCTTCTTCTTCTTCTTCTTCTTCTTCTTCTTCTTCTCTTCTGTGTTCATATTGTGTTAGGATTAAGTATTTAGAATAGGTTTTCATATTATTCTAGTATACATGATAGGGATTAATGATAGGGATTAGTTTGTACGAGGATAAAAGTTTGCATATCTCTTTTTGTTCTCTCCTTTCATTCTTATTCTTTTATTCTCATTCCATGATCATACCATGTTAGTGTTAGGATTTATTTTGTGATAATATATTAGTTTCATGCATGTTATTTTCTTAAAGTTAGGAAAGCATATTAATCCATCTCTTTGAGTCTTTTTGTATATTGTTACCATGTTAGGATAAATTTGAAGGATACATGTTAATAGTTTAGGTTTATATCATTACTTTAACTATGTCTTGTTTGGAGTACTATATGAATTGTGATCGAGGGAGCAAGCTAAGTAAGTCCTTTCCCTTATGTTAAAAAATTGGAGTTTTCAAGCCTAATGCATGATCATTGTGGCATATCATACTAGGTTGCATATTAGGTCATTTATACTTCTTTTATTCATTTTATGGGTTCTAAATACACCTTTTGATTACTTTCAAATCTGTCCATGGATTTAAAGTGATCTTAAAGTGGATTAAAACTCATTTTTAGGTCCAAACTAACTTAGAAACATGTCTAGGTTACCATAGCTAACTTAGATTGGATTTAGGACATTTTCATGCATTGTTTATATTCTTTAATGCATTTTTTATTTATTTTCCAGAATTTTCCAGCATGCATATCTTAGTGTTTTAGGTGTTTAGACTAACTTAGGACTAGCTAGAAACCCTAGGATTAGGGGGGTCACTTGACCCCACTTAGGACTCTTCTTTGTTGTAAGAATTACAATAAGAATAGAGTTCTATTTTACCTAGGAATCCACTTCGAAAACAAGTCTAAAAAGTGATTTTGAAAGAATTCAAAAAGGAATGAAATTCCATCTCTCACAACAAGTGTTTTAATCAAACTCAAACTCTCGAAGCTAGAGTCCAAGATAAGATAGAATCTCTACGATTATGTGGTTTATTACAATAGGAGAGTCCTATGTGATCGAACTACGTGGACTTTGATCTTTGTCAAGCAATTGATAAGGTACGTAGGCAATCAATAGGGTGCAAGTCCAATCTTAGGTAGACTCTTGTCTCCTAAGACCCTTAGGATTTTGATTCTTTTATTATTTATTATTATTATCTAGTATTATATACTACTTTCTTGGTTGATTAGATATGCTAGGATTATCATGATAAGATTTTGAATAAGCCCAATAGTAATTAGGAGACCTTTAATTAGGGCGAGGTGGGTGCCTACAAGGAGTTCCTTGGAACCTTCCCACTTTGTAACCTAGCCCCCGAATCCAACTTTGATTCAAAGACCATGCTTTTCCAAAATATGGGCTCAATGTTTTATTAAAAATTAAACTCTTTTTTGTGGTTTCCTTGTTCCCTAAAAATAAGGTGGCGACTCCTAGTTTTTTACAAACTCTCATCCTTTTTCAAAAATCCAATCTTGAGTGGATAATAGAGAAGGATAAATGTGGATAATAGAGAAGGATAAATCGACGCATAAACATCATCCACAATCCACTCAGAACCCCAAAGTGAACAAGAGGCCTCCCGATCCCTCGGGATATTCAGGTTGGCTGGTTCACACCAGCGATGCAGTTTATGGAAAACTTTTTCCAAAGCATGGAACGATACCTGGAACACAGGCAATGTTTTAGGATGAATAATTTCCCAAAGGGAAAAAGAAAAGCAATGAATTCGTCTAGTCATGGAGGTCAAGCAAGGAATAAAAAGAAGATTAGGGAAGCACAAAAGAAAGGAGGAAATCAAGGAGCAACTAGATCTAGAAAGCGTTTTGACATTACTTGCTTCAATTGTGGAGAGAAAGGACATTTTGCTACGCGGTGTCCGAAGCCGAGGAAGACAACCTGTTATGAATGTGGGGAGATTGGCCACATAAGGAAGAACTGTAAGAAATTGACGATTAATTAACCTCAAATAAGGGGAGGTGCTGGAGTGAATGCCTTATCACATATTCCAGAACAGGCAGAATTGGAAGGTATTTTCGCTGTATTTAATACTTGTGCAACCATTTTGTTCGATATTAGTGTTATACGTTTGTCTCTTCTTCATTAGTGAATGCTTTGGAGATATAATCATCAACCTTGGATAGAGCTTTTATTTGTCTCTACACCTTTAGGTGTTAAAGTTGATTTGAATAGAGTGTGCAAGAATTGTGATGTTCGGTTGGGTGATACCACCATGCCTGCTAAGCTAATATTTTTAGTTATGTGAGGTTTTAGTGTCATTCTTGGTATGGATTGGTTGACTACCTACCATGTTCTTTTAAACTGTGAACAGAAAAACAATTAAGTTATCTGTTTCAGTTTTTTTAGATTTAAATTTTTTCATTGTTCCCCAGAAGTGGATGTTTTTATTTTTGGGTATCTCGTTTATTTGCGGGAGTTGAGCGATGTGCAGACAGTGAGTCAGATTCCGATAATTCAAGAGTTTGAAGATGTGTTCCAGAAAGAGTTCCTGGATTACTGCCTAAACGAGAGATTGATTTTTTACTATCGATCTTATTCCTGGAACTATTCTTCTCTTGATTACACCTCATCAGATGGCTAAGCTGGAGTTAGCAGAGCTAGACAAACAATTGAAGAAGTTGCAAGGGTTGGGATTTATTCAACCGAGTTCATTTTCTTGAGGATCGCTAGTGCTGTTTGTCAAGAAAAAGGATAGATCATTGCGAATGTGTGTGGATTCCCAGCGCCTGAATCAAGTCACTATAAAAAATAAGTATCCGCTACCACATATAGATGATTTGTTCTATCAACTTCAAGGAGCAGCGGTATTCTCAAAGATCGATTTCCGATCCGGATATCATCAACTCTTAGTATGTGAATATGATTTACCCAAGACAGCCTTCTGTATGCGGTATGGACATTTCGAATTTTTTGTGATGCTGTTCGGGGTTACAAATGTGCCCGCTATCTTCATGGATTTGATGAATCGCGTATTTCGACCTTATTTTGACAAGTTCGTTATCGTGTTCATTGACGACATACTAATTTATTCTAAGACGCCAGAGGACCATAAGCAACATCTACGAATCGCTTTGCAGACGTTGAGAGAGCATAAATTGTTCGCTAAGTACGAGAAGTGCAATTTCTGGCTTAAAGAAGTAAAGTTTCTTGGGCACATGGTGTCTGGAGAAAGAATCATGGAGGATCCCTCAAAAGTTGCAGTTGTGCTTGAATGGAGTAAACCCACAGCTCCAACTAAAGTCAAAAGTTTCTTGGGACTGGCGGTTTACTACCGAAGATTCATAGAAGAATTTTCAAAGATTGTATTGCTGATGACTCGCCTGACCCGAAAGGACATAGCCTTTGTATGGGACGAGAAAAGCGAACGAGTGTTCCAAATGTTAAAAAGAAATTGACCACCGCTCCTGTCCTGATGCTTCCTAAGGACGGTGTCAAATTTGATGTATATAGTGATGCTTCGCATCAAGGTCTTAGATACGTGATAATGCAGGAACAAAGAGTTAACAGTTATGGCTCACGACAATTACGATCTCATGAACTTAACTATCCGATGCATGATTTGTAGATGGCTACAGTAGTCTTTGCACTCAAGTTGTGGAGGCATTATTTGTATAGCGAAGAGTTCGACCTGTAAACCAATCACAAAAGTCTAAAATATCTATTTTCACAGAAAGAGTTAAACATGCGGCAAACACGATGGATGGAGCTGATGAAGAATTACAACTTCGTTCTGTAGTATCAACCAGAAAAAACGAATGTAGTAGCTGATGTACTAAGTCGGAAACCTCGTGGAATTATCGCTCTTCTAATGATACGTGAATGGATTCTATTTTTTTTTAAAAATAGCAGAGTTTAACTTCGTTGTTGAATAGCAAGAAGGTAGAATTCGATTCTTTTGTATGGATGTGTACCCACACATTATTGTAGAAGTAATTAGTGCACAGGCTCAATGTCCGGGACCACAAGAGTGGTTCAAAGCAATGGCTAAGAAGGAACCTGAAACTTGGAACATTGGAAAAGACGGAAGTATGAGGACAAGAGGAAGAATTTACGTGCCCGACGTACCTGGTTTAAGGGAGAAGATCCTCGATATAGCGCACCATTCTAAGTATGCTATTCATTTAGGAAAAACCAAGATGTACAGAGACTTACAAAGACAATTCTGGTGGAAATGCATGAAGGTGGACGTGGCTAAATTTGTGGAATCTTGTTACACATGTCAGAGAGTGAAGGTGGAACATCAAAAAGCACCGGGATTGCTCCAACCTTTGGAAATACCCGTGTGGAAATGGGAACATATATCCATGGACTTGCCAAGGTCAAAGAAGATGCACGATACTATTTGGGTAGTAGTAGATTAATTGACGAGATCGGCGCATTTTATCGCTTACAGTATGAAGTATTCGGTGGAAAAGTTGGGAAAGCTGTATGTTGAAAACATTGTTCGTTTTCAAGGCATTCCAGTCTCGATTGTCTTCGACAGAGATTCTCGCTTTAGATCTGGCTTATGGAAAAGCTTACAAAAAGCTTTTGGCATGGAAATTAAGATGAGCACTACGGCACATCCACAAACTGACGGTCAAACAGAACGAGTAAATCAAGTTCTCGAAGACATGCTACGAGCTTGTGTTTTAGACTTTGGAGAATCGTGCGAAGAGTCCTTACCGCTGGTAGAATTCTCGTACAATAATAGCTATCACGCAAGCATCGGTATGGCACCTTTCGAAGCTCTGTGTGGCAGACCGTGTAGATCACCCATTTGTTGGGGAGAAGTTGGTAAGAGATCCTTCTAGAAGTCGAAATTGAAATCAAAATTGGGTCCTGACTTTATTCGAGGAACCACAGAGAAAGTTGATATCATCCGGGAACGATTGCAAGCTGCTCAGAATAAACAGAAATATTATGCAGACAAAGGGAGACGGCCAATGGACTATGAAGTTGGGGATGAAGTTCTTTTAAAAATATCGCCTGTGAGAAGTCTAGTCCGTCACAAGATGAAGAAAGGAAAGCTGTCGCTGAGATATATAGGTCCATTTCCAATCGCAGCTAAAATAGGAGCAGTAGCTTATGTTAGATATGTGCCCTAAAACGAATTGTTCTTTTGAGTTTAGGGTTTTATATTTCATTATAATATTTATATTTCATTATAATATCTTGTATGGATCTTTATTCATTTATGATATGGCTATTTTTATCATGTAAACTTGTGTTTAATTACTGTTCATGATAAAGTCCTTGGATAGTATGATAGAGGATTATATCTCAAGTGTTGAGATAGAGAGAGACTTATAACTCTCAAGTACATCTATCCTAAACTGGTTCCTGATCATAGGTTTATATATTTGGACGATTATAAACCGTTAAGATTAGCTCAGGTTTTACTAGCTCCATGGGAG
>JAESVK010057437.1:34217-47906 GCA_017140935.1 Hamamelis virginiana | reverse complement strand
TGAACAACAAGAGAATAAAGGAAAACTAACCTAAACTACAAAGAAAATATCAAAAACACAAGAAAACCTAGGTTAAACTAAGAACTAACTAAGAACTATTCTAAGAACAACTTGGGGAACCCTTACTCAGCTCAAAACTTAGGCTTAAATACCCCCTCTTAGGGTTACAAGACATGAGGAGCGAAATCCCCAAAAAGCCCCTAGCTTGAGCTGTAAAAACACGGCCAAAAAGTGATTCGCGACTTCTATTACCGGTAATGAAAATCCATTACCGGTAATAAACTGCACTGCCTCCTGAACTGCTGAAATCTGTAATCTATTACCGGTAATCAATTTCCATTACCGGTAATAGATTCTCAAAATTGAAAAATCCTTCTTTTTAGCTTCCAATTGCAGAAAATGCATACATCCACTAGATCCATCGACCAATGAAGGTTGATTTGAGAGTTTTAAGTCACGAAGGTGGATCTCATGGCTTCATTTGGCATTAAAAGACTTAGAAAAGACGAGAAAAAGAGACCTCTTATCCTGCAAGAGACAAAAACAGAAGAAAACATAAAAACACCTAATCCTAACATTTATAAGAGTAAAAGATAATTAAAAAGGAAAGAAAAGACTATAAAATAAACACAAATTGGTGTCACAACACCCCCTCCAACTTGAATATTGCTAGTCCCTAGCAAGAGACTGCAAGCAAAACAGAATAAGGCAACAAGAACTCACTTCATTACACAAACATGATCAACTACTATCACCTCACACAATAATGCTAGGATTTGAAATAGCTAAGCAAGAACTCTCCAGTGGAAGTGATAGTGCCAATGATGCAATTCAAAGCTAGAAATGCAGAGAAATAAGAGCACAGCAGGCCACCCACAATGATAAGCATAGGAAAGAAGAAAACTTAGGAAATAAACATAGGAATCACCGAAGAATGCATATCTCAGTCACTCAAATGCAGGAATGCTCAGAGGAGAACATAATTAATGTAAGAAATCAAAAAGGACTTCATTCAGCATATAATGACCAAGGGTACAAAAGGGGCTTTCAAACAAAATGGATGTTGGCTAAATACAGTTTGGGTTCACTACCCGATGTGCCAACATCACTACCCTAGCTACCCTATGGTTTCCAAATTCACTAACCTGCACTACATAACTTAACAGAAAAACAATCAAAAACCATTATTATAACCTAAACTACCCCCAGTATTGTCCCTTCATTCTTCAGCATCCTCAGAGTTTCCATCCCCAGAATCATCATCCTCCCCTGATCCATCATCATCAGACCCAACCTCATCCAGCTCTTCAGAAATCCCATCCCCCAAACTAGAGGGTAAGGGGGAATCACATCATCCAAACCCTTCGAGATTCTCTGCTCTCTCACCACTGACTCAAGCCTGTGCTCCAACTGCCTCTGTTTTCCCAGTATCAGCTTAAACCAACCCCGAATCTTCCTTTCAAGGCGCTTTAGTGGAGAAGTGCTGGCGGATTCACCAGTGGCAGCAGGGGACTTCTTTGGCTTCATTGCATCACTCTTCCGTTGAGTGCCAAATGTAATACGCCCAAATTTCGAAGTCTCTAACTCCACTCTACTGGGCTTCTTGATTCCTTGCTTGAAGGCCAACTGGGTAATGAGAGCAGGGAAAGGCATATGGCTCTTCCAATTCGTCTTTGGAAAATCTCTCATTGCTTCCCAAATTACCAAGGCATGGTCAATCACACAACCGTGCATAACCTCATACAAAAATTTTACATCTTCCAGCCTTGGCTTCTTTTCTAGACTTTGGGGCCTCAAGCTATAATGGATTAGCTTGTTCATGATTGCATATTCACTTTTCATCAGGCCTGGAGAGAAATTCTTCTTGAATAAACTGGGGTCTTTGCAAACCACTTGGGCCAATTCAGCGGGGGATTTGTCAGTTAAGGGTCTAAATGGGAAGGATTTTGAATCAGATGGAGGTCGAGTGTAACTCAAACAGGAGGCAATGGACTGAGGGGTCACCACCATGGGCTTGCCATTCACTACTGTCTTTATGACATGAGCATGGACCTGAGCTTGATCTTGAGAGTTATCTTCAACCATATTTGAGTAAAAATCCCTTACGAAGGAAGGAATGTACCCAGCTACTTTGTCACCCAGGAAAAAGAGGCCTTGAACAGTGATTGCTTGCTGAGTCAAGTGGGTTTCTTCAAAAGTTTCTAAAGCTATTGACCTCTCACACTTGAAACCCCTTGAGGCAATAGATTCCTCCCATGACTTAGCTAAGGGCCTTCGAAGGCCTAAATCAACCAATTCCTCATAAGTCCGCCCCTCTTCATCAACCATTGGAGCTTTACCCTTTGACTTAGGCTTAGAACTCCCTTCTTCACCCTTCCTTTTCTTTACAAATTTTTCTGAAACCTTCTCAACCACCTTCCCTTTTCCTTTAGGGGATGCATTTTTGGTGCGAGCAGTCGCAACCAAAATTAAACACAGCACACACAACAAGGCAGCCACAGCCAACAGAGTATCCCACATACCCATCTCCACCATTAGAACACACCCATCCCCCAGGCATTTCATCATACAGTTTAAACACTTCCTCCCATCCATACCCACAGCACAACCCAACACAAATTTATCCCAAAATAACACAAGCATAAGGCACACAGCAGCACAGTGACTCATCTCCATTTCAACACACAATAAAGCTTCAATACTTCCAAGCAACTTTCAAAGAAAGTGAGATTTTGAGTGACTTACCCTCTTTGTGTGAAAGTGAGCTCCCACACGCCAATCCGCTCCTATTCTTTGCAAAAACCCAAAATGGAGGATGTGAACACAAGAAGAGGTGAAGAGAGTAATGGAGGAAGGCTCGGCTGGCTAATGTGAGAGGGAGATGACTGGTGCGCGGCTTAGGGCTCGGAGTGGATTTGGGGGAGAGAAAGATGAGAGGGAAATGGGAGCTTCAAACCGTTTAGGCTGCGTGGGGTAGGGTTTAGGAGGTTAGGGCTTTTATAGTGGGGTAAGTGAGGGTGAGGTGTCAGCGAGTGAATGGGTAAAGGGGCTGACGTGTCAAAATTATTCTGCAGAAATTTGAAGTTTGAACATTTATTACCGATAACAGTTTTTGATTACCGGTAATCAACTGCACTGGTTCTGCTGAATTTACCCCATTACCGGTAACACTTTTTCGTTACCAGTAATCAACTGCACTGCATCTTCAAAACTTCAGAAATAAATTCCATTACCTGTAACACTTTTTCCATTACCGGTAATAATTGTGCAGCAACCCAGAATTTTTCATTTGGACCTCAAAACCTAACTTTTTCAAATTTTCTTCATAAAGGCTCATTCCACACACTCCAAAAGGACATATACACTTCATCAAACCTCAACAACACCTTCCCCAAGCTTGGAACCAAAATTTACCCCCCGGCTTCTATGGTTTCACAAAAATTGGAAACTTTTAAGCTCAAACATGGTGCGAATGGTGACACAAGCAAGAATTTAGGATCAAAAGTTCAAATATGGCCTAAAATCACTTTTCAAACATGCGTGAATGTTCCCCAATGAGCAAAATGCAATAGAATAGAATGAGCATGCTTGAATGGCATTTTTGAGCAAAAATGGCTATGAATATGGAACTTTTTGCACAAAACTCATGATGGGCATATTCATAATGGGCAAACACACACAAAACTCATAATGGAAGCATGGCTTGATGAGGGAACAACATAAATGGATAAAATACGAGAATCCTTACCTAACTACATTAACTAGCTTGAAATGCTACATTGGTGTGCAAGTGAATATGGGAGAGTTCAATGCAAAGGTAGACAATCAAACCAAAGCATAATTCAGAGGATTCTAAGTACATTCACATATAAGCATAAGATTGCAAGCTCAAATAGCACTATTCACAAAAATTTTGAATGAAAATGAGTATTTTGCACAAGTAAAACAAAATTTCCCAAAAATGAAGAGTCAACTCAAATGTATCAATCACAAATGTACCTCCCCCTCCAACTTGAAATGTGCATTGTCCTCAATGCTTAAAAGATACGCATCCAAGACAAAATTAGAGAGAAAAGGCACAAAAGCATTTGTGAATCATCTATGAATCAGCTATATCCTGCACAATGGTTAGCATATCCACATTTTCCAATGAAATGAAAGACAAAAGAAGTATAAAAGACTATTTACAATGAAAACATCAGAAGTTACTCGGATGGGGCCTCGTGATAGACTGGGTCCACTAGATCCTCAACCACAGTCTCACGCAAAAAGTTCTCCAAAAATGGCTTAAGTCGCTGTCCATTTACCTTGAAAACATTGCCATTCTTGGGATTCTCAATCTCCACCGCCCCATGAGGAAACACAGTTTTAACCAAGAAAGGGCCCACCCAACGGGACCTCAGCTTACCAGGGAAGAGGTGCAGCCTAGAGTTGTACAGGAGGACTTTCTGATTCAGCTCGAAAGACTTACGAGCTATGTTCTTGTCATGGAAAGCTTTTATCTTGTCCTTGTAAACCCTAGTGCTCTCATAGGCATCCCGCCTAATTTCTTCAAGCTCACTTAGCTGGAGCTTTCTCTGCGAACCTGCTGCATCAAGATAGAAATTAAACTGCTTAATGCCCAGAATGCCCTGTGTTCCATCTCAACTGGCAGGTGACAGGCTTTACCATAGACAATGCGATAGGGAGACATGCCTAAAATAGTTTTGAAGGCAGTGCGGTATGCCCATAAGGCGTCAGTCAAACGAAGTGACCAATCCTTCCTATTGGGATTAACCGTCTTTTCCAAGATATGTTTGATCTCCCTATTAGCCAACTCAGCTTGGCCATTTGTCTGTGGGTGGTAGGCAGTTGACACTTTATGGGTTACCCCATACTTTTTCATTAAAGCTTCAAATGGACGGTTGCAAAAATGCAAACCACCATCACTGATAACTGCCTTAGGTACCCCAAATCTAGACAAAATGTTTTCTTTCAAGAATTTCAAAACAACTTTATGGTCATTTGTTCTAGATGGGATAGCCTAAACCCATTTGGACACATAGTCCACTGCCAGAAGGATGTACAGGTTGCCAAACGATGATGGGAAGGGCCCCATGAAGTTGATGCCCCAACAATCAAAAATTTCAATAACAATAATGGGTGTGAGGGGCATTATATGCCTTCGAGTGACACCGCCCAATCGTTGGCAACGCTCACAGCTTTTACAATATTCAAAAGAATCTTTAAACAGGGTTGGCCAATAAAAGCCACATTGTCAGATTTTCGCAGCAGTTTTCCTAGCAGAGAAGTGACCCCCACATGCCTCACTATGACAGAAAGATATGACACTAGGTATTTCATTATCCGGCATACATCTTCTCAAGATTTGGTCAGGGCAGTACTTAAAAAGGTAAGGGTCATCAAAGAAATATTTTTGCACCTCTCTCAAAAATTTGTTCCTATCCTGGGCACTCCAATGGGTAGGAACCTGTTCAGTCACTATGTAGTTAACAATATCCGCATACCATGGGCAAATGGAAAGAGAAAACAGTTGCTCATCAGGGAATGTCTCTGAAATGGGGAGGGTGTCAGCAGAATCATCAAAGGATATCCTAGACAAGTGGTCGGCGACAACGTTCTCAACTCCTTTCTTATCTTTAATTGTCAAATTAAATTCTTGGAGGAGTAGAATCCACCTAATTAGTCTTTGTTTGGCATCTTGCTTTGTCAAAAGATATTTCAGTGCCGCATGGTCGGTAAAGACTAAAATAGGTGAACCTAGGATGTACGACCGAAACTTGTTTAAGGCAAAAACCACTGCTAGCAGCTCTTTTTCAGTAGTTGTGTAATTTCTTTGGGCATCATTCATTGTTCTGCTAGCATAGTAAATTACATGTGGTTTTTTATCTATCCTTTGACCCAACACCGCTCCTATGGCGAAGTCACTGGTATCACACATGATTTCAAATGGCAAATTCTAGTCGGGTGTTTGCATGATGGGAGGTGAAGTTAGCATCTCTTTTAATTTACAAAAAGCAACCTCACAATCATGCCCCCACTCAAAAGGAACGTCCTTTCGTAAGAGATTACACAAGGAGCGCTCAATACCGCTAAAACCCTTAATGAACCTCCTATAAAAGCCAGCGTGCCCTAGGAATGATCTCACATCTTTCACAGTCTTAGGGGAAGGAAGCTTAGAGATTAATTCTATCTTAGCCTTATCAACTTCTATCCCCCTAGACGACACAATATGTCCTAGGACTATTCCCCGTGTCACCATGAAATGACACTTTTCCCAATTAAGCATCAGGTTTTTTTCCTCACATCTTTTTAGAACCAAAGACAGGTTCTCTAAGCAACCATCAAAAGAATCCCCAAAAACCGAGAAGTCATCCATGAAAACCTCTACAATCTTCTCCACCATGTCACTAAATAACCCAGTCATGCATCTCTGGAAGGTACCAGGAGCATTGCATAAACCAAAAGGCATCTTCCTAAAGGCAAATGTCCCAAAGGGACATGTGAAAGTGGTCTTTTCTTGATCCTCTAAAGAAACCTCTATTTGGTTATAGCCCGAATACCCATCTAGGAAGCAATAGAAGGCATGTCCCGCAACTCTCTCTAGGATTTGGTCAATGAAGGGTAAGGGGAAGTGGTCTTTCCTAGTGGATGAATTTAACTTTCTATAGTCAATACACACTCGCCACCCCGTGGTGACTCATGTGGGAATCAGTTCACCCTCTTCATTCTCTACCACAGTAATACCCGATTTCTTGGGCACCACTTGTATAGGACTCACCCACTTGCTATCTGCTATAGGATAGATTATCCCCACATCCAACAACTTCAGAACCTCCTTTCGCACTACCTCCTTCATAATAGGGTTCAATCTCCTTTGAGGTTGGCGGGAAGGTTTGACATCATCCTCAAGATAAATCCTATGGGTGCAAAGCGAGGGGCTAATTCCCTTGAGGTCGGCGATGGACCAACCTATAGCACTTTTGTGAGCTCTAAGCACCTCTAGCAATCTAAGCTCTTGGTCAATCTCCAAGTGAGAAGAAATGACCACGGGATAAGTCTCATTGTCACCTAGGTACACATATTTCAATTCTGAGGGCAATGGTTCTAAATCTAATTCAGGTGGTTGGATACTCGATGGCACTAGACTCTTTTCAATGGGTGGCAATGCTTCGAAGCGAGGCACCCACCCATTCACTTCCATAACCTCCTCTTCATTGAGCATAGAGTATAGAAACTCCATCTCATCACTCACTTCAACTTCTTCAACATTTTCACTCACTAAACACGACTGCAATGGATCATCATGGGCGGAAAGATCCCATTGGTGCTGTACTAAGGTATCTATCCTACTCACCTCATGCACCTCATCCTCCACATCTTCCCCCACTTCCCTTATCAAATTGAAAATATTCAAGTTAACAGTCATGTTTCCAAAGGTTAGGGTCATCAAACCACTCCTACACTGTATCAAAGCATCAGCTGTGGCCAAGAAAGGCCTACCAAGAATCACAGGGAATTGACTCCCTTGATCTACCACAAGATGGGTCTCTAACACCACAAAATCCACTGGGAAATAGAATTTATCAACTTGCACAAGCACATCTTTCACTACTCCCCTAGGTATCTTAACGCTCCTGTCAGCTAATTGAAGTTTGATCCCAGTTGACTCAAGTTCTCCCAACCCCAATTCTACATACACAGAGTATGGAAATAAATTGACACTCGCCCCCAAGTCTACTAAAGCTCTACCCACTTTGGAACTTCCTATGGTTATTTCAATGGTAGGGGTCCCTGGGTCTTTGTATTTACGGGGCAATGTATTTTGCAAGAGAGATGTGGATTGCTCGGTCATAAACACTTCCTTATGCACACCCAAATTCCTTTTCACTGTACACAAATCTTTCAAGAACTTTGCATACGAGGGCACCTGTTTAATAGCATCCAACAAAGGTATGTTGACTTTCACCTGTTTAAACAATTCAAAAATTTCTGCATGATTGGTCAATTTCTTAGGTGCCCTAAGTCTTTGGGGAAAAGGGGCGGCAGGAATAAATTTAGCCCTCTCTTGGCTTGAACCAACATCAACACCACTTGGTTTTGGAACGCTAGGCTCATTTTCAATTTCTTTCTCATCCCCCTTTAATTCCTTTTGTAAATTTAGCGAAACTTCTTTGTTGGAATCCTTGGGTGGGATGGTTTTGTCAATGATTTTTCCACTTCGAAGAGTGGTAATGGCCTTAGCATGTTCATGGTTCCCTTCATTGGGATTTGAGGATCCAATGCTATGTTGACCTTGTGGATTTTGCACGGGTTGAGAGGGGAACTTCCCCTTCTCTTGTTGAAGTGCACCCAAGGTGGTGGTCAACTTAGTCAATTGGGTTCTCATATCCCATATGGCTTGATTGGTTTGAGCTTGACCTTGCACAAGTTGTCTAATCACATCATCATAATTTCTCTTGTGGGGTGGTAGGTACGAGTTTACCGGTGGTGGACCAAAATTTGGGTTAGGGTTTGATGGGAACCCTTGACCTTGGTAATTAGGACCTTGACCATGATTTTGAAAACCTTGGTTTTGAAAGTTTTGATTTTGGAAATTTTGGCTTTGAAAACCTTGGTTACTTTGAAAAGGATTTGGAGGTGGGTTGCTTTGGCTTGAGGAAGCGTTTCCCCCATCACTCTTCCAACTAAAATTAGGGTGTTTACTCCACCCCGGATTGTAAGTCTCAAAATATGGAGAGTTGAAGGGCTTCCTTTGGTAGTTGAGAGCATTAGCTTGCTCGATTTGGATGGCTCCCTTGACTTGGGGAAGATTAGGGCAATCATTGGTGGAATGAGTGGGATCATCGCAGATTATGCGCAAGTCCTCAATCCTAGGTCCCATAGGTACCGTAGGCACTTTGGGCACGGTGCTCACCTCACTCACTTTTTGTAACTCTATGGCCTCTAATTTCCTAGTCAAGCTAGCAATTTTGTCTTGGAGGTCATCATTATCCTTCACATGATGTTTTCCTCCTCCAACGGGCACACTTTGCACTCTAGCGGCATGAAGAGAGGAATTAGTCTCCCAATTCCGGGCATTCTCTGCTATAGAATCAAAACACTGTATGGCCTCTTCAGGGCTCTTCCCATAAAACTGTCCCCCACTCATCATTTGGATATATTGCTTGTTTTCTAAAGAAAGTCCTTGATGAAAGTAGCCAATGATTTGGCCTATATCCAAACCATGATGAGGGATAGCATTAAGAAGCTCTTTGTATCTTTCCCATACAGTTGCAAAAGATTCATCCGGTTTTTAAGAAAAATTTTGGATTGCTCTTAAAAGTGCATTAGTGCGCCCCGGAGGGAAGAATTTATCAAGAAATATGCGTTGCATGTCACTCCAATTGTGGATTGAATTAGGAGTAAGAGAGTGAAACCATATTTTCGCTTTGTCCTTAAGAGAGAAAGGGAATAAAACCAAGCATATGATGTGTATGGGTGATCCTGTAGAAAGGAACGCGCTACACACATCCTCAAAATCTCTCATGTAGGTATAGGGATTCTCATAATCGAACCCTCTATATTCAGGGAGAAGACGAATCATCTCCGGTCTCATGGGAAAATTGTTGGCCTCTTGAGGTAGGCAAATACATGAGGGTGTGGTGGTTCTTGTAGGTCTCAAAATCTCTCTAAGAGTCCTCCCTAGATTATCCAAAGGGACAGGGAGTTCTCTATATGGTTGAGCATGGGGATTAGGAATCCCCCTTCCCACTGCCGGGGTTGCCGGCGGAACAACACCATCTCCTTGTCCCGGAGGGTCATAAGGTCTTTGTGGGTCATGAGGTAACCCTTGGTCATTTGGATTTATAGGAAAATGTTGATTTTCGGTGTGCTCCATTGAAGGAGTGGAAGGTAAGTGAAATAGACGTCTTGCTATTAGATTTCTTGGAGCTTGTTGAGGTGTGATTCTTACAAGTCGGTGTTGCTCATCACGAGTCCACACCGACATGCACCAATTCCACCTCAACCAAAATGATATTCACAAGTATTATATACACAAAGAATTTTTGCATAAATTAAAAGAGGGAAGAAAACTTACCGGATTTGCAATGTCATTGCAAATTACCACTAGCTCTCTTCAAATCAACTAGAACGCTCGCCACTCCCCGGCAACGGCGCCAATTGCTTGAGCGTGAAAAGTGAAGTGCGCAAAAGATTCCCAAGCGTAGGAGTCCTAAGGTCGTCAAGCAATAAACTAGGGAGGTCCTAGGTCATATCCACAGGGAGTGGAATAGGTTCTAGTGATTTTTAGGTCATGATATCCAATGAATATAAACAAAAGTGAAAAATATGGGTTGGTTGTTGAAGATGATTTTTGTACCAAGTTAATGGCAATGAGAATATGAAAAACCTTGTAAAGTAAGAAGATGGATCCTATGGTTTTATCCCTTCCAAACCTATAGTAAATGCTTTCTCTCACAACACACACTCAAGAATCCATTTGAGCTATGGTCTTGAGTGGAAGATTTAGCAATATGAGTTCATAAAACGAGAGACAAAAGATGGAATGTAGTTATCCATTCTCATTGGCATTTTAACAAACAAGTAGAATGCATATGTGCTCATTAATCTAAACACAACAACTTACTGGTTGTATTTAGATCATGAATATGATTCTACAAGGGTTCATAAGATGAGAGAGTGAGAAAACAACATTCCATTTGACATTGAAGCTTTTGAAATGAGAGAAATACACTTACTTAGGGTTAGGAGAGGGATTCCACCATAGAATCCACCTTTAATGCTCAGCTAGCCATGAAATGCAAGTAAATGCACAAAACAAAAGAAATAAATGCCAAGAGCAAGTAATAAATGCTATTACTAGATTAATAAACTTAAATGTAGCTTACAACTTGAGATAAAAAGAGTACAAATGACTTAGACTAAGCTTACAAAGGATGAACAACAAGAGAATAAAGGAAAACTAACCTAAACTACAAAGAAAACATCAAAAACACAAGAAAACCTAGGTTAAACTAAGAACTAACTAAGAACTATTCTAAGAACAACTTGGGGAACCCTTACTCAGCTCAAAACTTAGGCTTAAATACCCCCTCTTAGGGTTACAAGACATGAGGAATGAAATCCCCAAAAAGCCCCTAGCTTGAGCTGCAAAAACACGGCCAAAAATTGATTCGCGACTTCTATTACTGAAAAACCTAATCCCTACTAGATCACAAGTATTTCACCACTTTTAAATTCAAGCAACAAGTATGAGATAAATCAGCCACACTCAAGAAACATGGTTTGAGTTGAATGTAAATATCAAGTAGCATGTAGATCGAAGAACACATAATGAATCAACTATCAAGAGGGATCTATGAACACAAGAATCATTCCATCCTTCTTGATAGCTAGAAATCACATTAACAAATAATGAACGAACACACGATATACGTGGAAACCCTTTCGGGAGAAAACCACGGGAGAACAAGAGCAATCCACTATGAAAGAAGAGTTACAGAGATTATACCATACACTCTATCTCACCAACCCATGGCCTAGTGTACTGAGATCTCATCAACTCAGTCCATCGAGTCCTCCTTCTTCAAAGCTTGCTCATCAACTACACAAGTAGTCTCACTCTTGATGTCTTCATCCAAGAGCCATGAGAATGATCCTATCTCCACAGATGATTCTCACAATATGTATGTAAATTTGGTTTCCAATCCATTCTAAGAAAAGTCCATGATCAAATGATGAATATTCAAGCTCAATCTCAATTTAGAAAGTAAGAACAATAGCCCACAAGTGAAGAACCCAGATAGGTCTAAGAATAGAAATCTTTTTTGGCGGCTGAGGTCCCTAGAATCTCGAGTGACCTAATCCTTTTATAGTGTGATCAGTAACCAATGAGAAAACAGGGTAAAAATTAGGCGGAATTAGGGTTTGCACGAACTTGGATCGATCCAGGCAAGACTTGGATCGATCCAAGTTGAATTGGCCAAAAAACAGCATTCTGTAATAGAGTTTAACTCGAAATTGGATCGATCCAGCCAAGGCTTGGATCGATCCAGCTTGGCCAATTTTCAATTTTCCAAATATGAATTATGAAGATGCAAACATGGGATCGATCCAGGTCAACCTTGGATCGATCCAAGTATTCATAAACCCTGATTTTTACAAGTTTAAACAGGAATATAATGGGATCTAACCTCCTAGGTTCAATCCTTAGGTCACTAGGTCACTTACCATCCTAATCCATGAAGATATATAATCATTTTAGCACAGCTTCACTTGTGATCATCAGTACACATCTATAAATGTACAATCCCAAACCAAGTTTTGAAACGAAACAAGCCAACACACAAACACTAAACCTAACAATTACCGGTAATGAAAATCCATTACCGGTAATAAACTGCACTGCCTCCTGAACTGCTGAAATCTGCAATCTATTACCGGTAATCAATTTCCATTACCGGTAATAGATTCTCAAAATTGAAAAATCCTTCTTTTTAGCTTCCAATTGCAGAAAATGCATACATCCACTCGATCCATCCACCAATGAAGGTTGATTTGAGAGTTTTAAGTCACGAAGGCGGATCTCATGGCTTCATTTGGCATTAAAAGACTTAGAAAAGACGAGAAAAAGAGACCTCTTAATCTGCAAGAGACAAAACAGAAGAAAACATAAAAACACCTAATCCTAACATTTATAAGAGTAAAAGATAATTAAAAAGGAAAGAAAAGACTATAAAATAAACACAAATTGGTGTCACAACAAAATCCTATGTTTTTTATTCACAAATTGAGATGAATAACAACACTAGAAGTGTTTGAGGATTGATTTGGATGGAATGAAATTGGATTTGATGAATTCTTGAGAGAAATTGGGATTTCTAGAGAGAGAAAGTCTCAAAATTGGGTGAAATTTGAAGTGGTATGCAAATGGGGCTTAAAGCACCTAAATGGGAGGATGATGGCTCGGGTGGCCATCCACCAAGGGACGGCTGGCTGTCCACCTTGGATGGTTGGCCATCCTTGGTTGGATGGTCATCCATTCTTGAGCCTAATTTTGACTTTTTGTGGGTTTTTGAAGCCCATTAGGCCCAATTTTGACTTTTTTGGCCTATTTTGACCAATTTTGACTCATTTTCTTTCAAAATTTGATTTAAGAAAGTGCATTTGATTGAGATTGGATGATATTTGATGGGTTGATGAGAAATGAAGAAGATTTGGTGCATACCAAATTGAGAATTGAGCAATTGTGAATAGGGAAGTTCACATAAAATGATGAATTTTTGGTTGAAAACCATGAGATTTAGAAATGAATGAATGAAAAGATTGTGTAAATAAGTTTGTAATCATGAAATGGTTATGAATGCATTTGATTTGGTGAGCTTATGAGACCCATGAAGGGAATTATAGAGGTGAGTGAACCCATGAAAGGAAAGGCTAATGAGAAAAACCCATTTTGGAGGCCCAAATCCGTAAGTCTTTGTGAATTTGATGAAGTATACATGAAATGTATATAAGAATGAGATATAGATGTTGTTAAGATATGCATGATAATTGGAAATGAAATTTCCAAAAGGATTGAAAATCCTTAAGTTGACTAGAAATGAAATTTCTAGTAATGAGTCGAAGACTCCCAAATTTTTTATGATAATTGGAAATGCAATTTCCAAAAGGATTGAAAATCCT
>JAESVK010057437.1:17748-34207 GCA_017140935.1 Hamamelis virginiana | reverse complement strand
TTTTTATGATAATTGGAAATGCAATTTCCAAAAGGATTGAAAATCCTTAAGTTGACTAGAAATGAAATTTCTAGTAATGAGTCGAAGACTCCCAAATTTTATGATAATTGGAAATGAAATTTCCAAAAGGATTGAAAATCCTTGAGATAACTAGAAGTGGGACTTCTAGGAAAAGAGAATTTGAAGCGAAGCTTTCAAAATGATTTTGATAATTGGTTCGATTATCACTCTTTTGTCGTGGCAAAAATGGGATGTCATTTTTTGTTGATATTCACTGGCGAAGCCATGAACGTCAACGAGAGGCTTCTGTAGACATCCATTTTTGACCATGAGTATGGTCATAAATGGTTGCCTTTGATTTGAGGTGAAATAGGGTATCAAAACCCTAAGTTCCCAGTTTTACCCTTTGTGGGTAATTAGGTAGAGGCCATTATCACATGTAGGTTTTTAAGTCAGATTGAGTCGGTTCTTTTTGCATCAGGTTTTTAGAGAGTCTAGGAACATCCCTGCAAAGTTTCATGACATTCCGAGCAAGGCTTGATAGAAATAAGGCCTTTTGTGACTAAACGGCAATTTGGTCCTTTGAATCACAAAAGCCCTGAATGACCGTCGATCTTGTCTCGAATGGTCTTGAGGCTTTGGCATAGATATTCAAAGTGTGTTTGGTAGCTAAGTTGATCATTGACAAGATCTGTGGAGCCTTCTGGCTCATGATTGGCTCTTGAAGCTCGAAAGGCCCTTTCAAAGCCCAGATTAGGGTTTCGACCAGAAGCGACCGGGATTCGATATTTTTATCAAACCAAAGCCTTCAAAGGCTTCAAAATACTTTCATAAAACATTGTAAAACTTGTTTCAAGAAGAAGAAATGATTTCGAAAGCAATAGGTTAGATAATTTCAAAACCCTAATTTGGGCCCGGCAGGCCCTAAACAGCTAATCGGTCGAATTTTCCCTAAACCTTTGACCTCGATCAATGAATTTTCACTTCAAACACTTCTTAAAACATGGAGAATCGAATCACAATCGTTTCGGCGCTTGAATCGTCAAATTTGGACTTAAAACGCGCCCGAAAAGCCGAAAAAAGCCGAAACCGGGACGAAACGGGCTAAGGAAGGTCCACACAGGCTAAAAATAGCATGAAGGACCGATGGCCGTCCACCTAGGGACGGCCAACCATCCATGAAGGACGGCTCCTAGGGTGGATGGTCGTCGATCCTCTCAGCCAATAAATGCCAATTTTCAGTGTTATTTCTGCCTGGGACTCTTTCAAGCCCTGCCATGTGTCTAGTTCGGCCATGGGGACTTTTGGATGAGTATGAACACCTTGGAAGACTGATTTTGAGCCCTTGGATCATTCCTAGGAGATTTAAACTCAGTCATTGATCAAACTCAGGCCTCCCTATAAATAGAGGGCCCTAGAATCAGTTTCAACACACAGAATAAGCTTTAGAGAGCTAGCTTGGAGAGAAGAGGCTTGAGCAATTGCACAAGCTTCCCCCATAGGACTCTAGCTTAAGTTTAAAGTCTTTGAGTTCCTTGGAGTCCTTGGAGCTTAAAGAGAAGGCTTGGAGCTTGAGGAGAAGGCTTGAAGCTTGAAGGCTTGAAGGCAGAGGTTAGTAGTTTTCTTTTCTGTTCTTGTTCTTTTTATTTTTCTTCTTTAATCATGTTAGGTTAGGTTTTTATTTTCTTAGTATGCATAGGGTTTAGTTTATTGTTAGTATGCATAGGATATAGTTTATTATTAGCATGTATAGTATAAGTTTCATATTTCTTTAGTATGCATAATAGACTAGCTTATTTTTATGCATATTTCTCTTCTTCCATTCTTATATTATCATACCATATTAGGATTGAGTGTTTAGGATTAAGTGTTCATATTTAGAATCTCTTTTAGCATGTATGATGGGATCATTAGTATATAGGAATGCATGTTTAGGTCATTTATAGTAGGTTGTTAGTTTATTCAAGTTAAGCATTAGTATTATTCTTATCATGATTTATATTTATCATTTGGGATGTTTGATTAATATATAAAAATGTGTTCGAGGGAGCATGCAAAGGTAAGTCCCTTCCCTTGTGATTAAATGTCAAGTTTTGATGGTAGTTTAGTATGCATATTAGGTTGCATTTAGTACATATTTTCATCACTTTTTATTCATTATTTTAGGGTTTTAAGTACACTTTTTGGTTACTTTCAAATCTGTCCATGGATTTAAAATGACCTAAAAGTGTATTAAAACTCATTTTTTAGACCAAAATCAACATAGAAACATGCCTAAGTTCACATAGTTAACTTAGATTTGCATTTAGGGCATTTTCATGCATTATTTGCACTCTTGATTATTTATTTTATTTGTTTTCCAGAAATTCCAGCATGCATATCATAGTGTTTTAGGTATTTAGACTAACCTAGGATTAGCTAGAAACCCTAGGATTAGGGGGGTCACTTGACCCCACTTAGGACTCTTCTTTGTTGTAAGAATTACAATAAGAATAGAGTTCTATTTTACCTAGGATTCTACTTCGAGAACAATTCTAAAAGTGATTTTGAAAGAATTCAAAATGGAATGAAATTTCATCTCTCATAACTAGTGTTTTGATCCAACTCAAACTCTCGAAGCTAGAGTCCAAGATAAGATAGAATATATACAATTATGTGGTTTGTTACAATAGGAGAGTCCTAGGGTAATCGAACTACGTGGACTTTGATCTTTGTCAAGCAATTGATAAGGTACGTAGGCAATCAATAGGATGCAAGTCCAATCTTAGGTTGACTTTTGTCTCCTAAGATCATTAGGTTTCTTGTATACTTTTGTATTATCTATTATTATTATTTAGTATTATATATCATATTTTGTGGTTGATTAAATAAATAGCAATGTTTTGATAAGATTTTGATAAAGCCCAAACTTAATTAGGAGACCTTTAATTAGGGCGAGGTGGGTGCCTATAAGGAGTTCCTTGGAACCTTCCCACTTCGTAACCTAGCCCCCGAATCCAACTTTGATTCGAAAGACCATGCTTTTCCAAAATATGGGGTCAATGTTTTATTGAAAATAAAACTCTTTTTGTGGTTTCCTTGTTCCCTAAAAATAAGGTGGCGACTCCTAGTTTTTACAAACTCTTATCATTTTTCAAAAACTCTATCTTGAGTGGATAATAGAGAAGGATAATAGAGAAGGATAAATCGAGACGGATAAACATCATCCACAATCCACTCAAGATAAACACCCCCAAGAGTGAACGAAAAAGGCCTCCCGATTCAGATTGGCTGGTTCACACATATTGCTCACTTTGTCAAAACTTATAACAATGTTGGAACGGAAGGAGACCTGCTAGTCAAGTAGTTTGTTCGATTCCTCAGAAAAAATGCTTTCGACTGGTACACTGACTTGGAGCCCGAGTCCATCGATAGTTGGGGAAAATGGAACAAGAATTCTCGAATCGTTTCTACAGCACCCGTTGTACCGTAAGTATGATAGATATGACTAACACAAAACAACATAATGACGAGCTTGTTATTGATTACATCAACCATTGGCGCTCATTGAGCCTTGATTGCAAAGACAGACTTTCAGAAGTCTCTGCAGTGGAAATGTGTATACAATATATGCACTGGGGTCTCTTGTACATCCTTCAGGGGATCAGACCCCTCACCTTTGAAGAACTAGCTACTCGGGCCCATGCAATGGAGCTCAACATTGCTTACCACGGCACAAAATATCATTCTTATTCTGTTCGAAAAGGTAAAAGAAAGGAAAAATAAAGAGCTTGGAGAATCTTGTCGAAGAGTCAATGACAGTAACCACGACACTAGCTAAAATCGCTGGACGTGGGAAGAAGAAAGCACAGAGAAGGGTTGAATCAACTCAAAAAAAAGGAGAAAGAACGTTCTACCCTAAAAAATTTGGAGGAAAAAGTACCCTTTCCCACATGGAATATGCAAGAAACCGTTTGATTAGATAATCTTTATATGTATGTCATGTCTGCCAAAAATTACAGTGATCCAACGGTTGGTTTTTAAAATACTGAAATTTAAACAACTTTGACAGTATCCAACGGTAAATACTGTCAAGGCATTTCATGGACTGTATTTTGAAAACCAATTATTGGATCACTGTGATTTTTGGCAGACATGACATTCATAAGAAAATTATCTATTCCAACGGTTAATTTTTCAAAATATCATTCTTATGGCTTCTGGAAGGGACGTCCCTATGATAAGGAGTGTAAGGATGTTCTAACAGGATCGCTTCTACACTATCCACTACCTGATATATTTAGCTACAAATTTACAAAACATGCATGCTTTTTAATACTGTTTATAGAAAAAAGTTGTAACTTGTAAATATTTTCATCGGTTATGTTCCCACCCGGTGGAGGGTAGTTTAGCAGCTTATAGCCAATATTATAGCCACCTGTAAATTTTATGTTTTGGGCCGCGGACTTGCCTTGTACGTCCATTCAACACCTTTTCATTCTTATTTGAAAGGATTAAAATTTCCATATATATATATATACAAAAATTTTGTAGTCAGACCGGCTGCAAATTTGAAAATACGGTCGAGTGGTATGGACGGTCTGGATTGAGGCGGGTATGGACGGCTTGGATTGAGGCGGGCTGATCAAGTTATAAAAAATAAAAATAAAAAGTTCAAAAGTTGCCTGCCAAATCACGTAGGCAGACTGCCCCTCTCCTTTCTTCTTCTCTCTCTCCTCTCCTCTCCAGCTGCGACATCCCCTCACCATTATTTTCTCTCTCCTCTCCTCTCCATTCTTTTTCTCTCTCCGGCGGAAGCTTGTCTCCGGAGGAAGCCCGTCGCCGGTGGAAGCCCATTAATTGTGCCAGTGCAGCTGGAAACATCCTAAGTTATCTTCCTTATAGATGATGACAAGACGACATAGGAGGTGTCTATTTTGGTGTCCTAAAATAGGCTTTATAAAATATTGGATTGACTTATTTCTTGTTGTCTTGTGGTGTGGTGTTTATATAAAATGATTACAAAATAAGCTCCCAAGATATGTGGGATGTAGAGATGGCCAGATCCCAAGATTGATGAGATATTGGAGAACAATTAAAGGACATTATGAAATGAGAAATTAAGATTGCATAGCTGTAGTTGAAGCGCATATTGAATGTTTCTATTAGGCTCCCTGCTTAAATTCACATGAATTTTTTCTTTTTATGTAATTCATGTTCTACCTTTCACTTTCTCATTTCATTGCATTTTGATGTTGTGGTGACTAGGATATTCTATTTGAGTTACCGCCGGCGACGAGCTTCTGCCGGAGAGAGAGAAGAAGAATGGAGAGGAGAAGAGAGAGAGAAGAAGAATGGTGAGGGGATGTCACAGCTGGAGAGGAGAGGAGAGGAGAGGAGAGAGATAAGAAGAAATGAGAGGGGCTGTCTGCCCACGTGATTTGGCAGGCAGCTTTTGAATTTTTTTTTTTTTTTTTTATAACTTGATCAGCTCGCCTCAATCCAGGCCATCCATACCACTCGACATTATTTTCAAATTTGCAGTCGGCCTGGCTACAGAATTTCTGTATATATATATATATATATATATACATATACAGTAGCGATCCTGTCAAGACGTCATTACGCTCGTTATCGTAAGGACGTCCATTCTGGAAGGCATAGGAATGATATTCTGAAAAATCGACCATTGGATTAGATAATCTTATTATGAACGTCATGTCTGCCAAAAATCATAGTGATCCAATAATCGGTTTTCAAAATACAATCCGTAAAACGCTTTGACAGTATTTACCGTTGGATGCTATCAAAGTTGTTTAAATGACTGTATTTTAAAAACCAACCGTTGGATCGCTGTGATTTTTGGCTGACATGACATACATATAAACATTATCCAATACAACGATTGATTTTTCAAAAATACATCTCCCAAAGGAGATATCCTTACGATAAGAGCATAAGGACGTCCTTACAGGATCAAAATCGTATATATATATATATATATATGTATATTTACATATATACATACATACATACATACATACATATATATGCCTGGTGGAAGATGTGGGTGATATTATATTGTATATATATGGGCGAATTATTATGAATCCATAAAAGTAAATAATAAGAAACATTTACAATTATTTAATAAAATGTAGTTTAGTTAATATAAATTGATTTTAATTGTGTTTAATATGTATTAAGAGAAGTAAGAGAACAACAATAATATAAGAACAACAACAATGACTAATTAATGTAGCGAGGGCGCTTTGGTTTTTTTGTTTCTAACATCTTCCGTGGGCAGTAAACAGTTGATGGGCAGCTGGTGGTATAAAAATAGGGGCCAACCTTCTTCTGAGGCTTAGGCATTGGTTTGGAGCGTTTGGAAGAGAATGCTATGGAATTTTTCAAGTATGGAGATGCTAGTTTATTACTTTTGCAGAAGGGCCAGACATTTTGAGACGCAGACCACCTTTCATGATTTTCTTAATTCTTTAGCTTCTTAGAGTTGTTCTTTTTTGGTTTCTATATCTCAAGTGTACAAGGGCAACTTTACCCTCTACAGTTTTTGAATGACCTCTGTTATGGCAACTGTAGGGCATAGTTTGAAAAACCGACCATTAGATTAGATTCCCCTATTATGTATGTCATCTCTGGAAAAAGATCACGATGATCTGACGGTCCGTGTTTTTAAAAATCAACCGTTAAAAAATGGTGACATTATGAAGAACAAAAAAAGCTACTGTTTTTCATTTTGACTTTTTCCAAAAACCGACCATTGGATCATCATGTTTTTTTTTTTGCAGATATGACATTCATAAGACGGGAATGTAATCTAACGGTTGGTCTTTTAAAATATATTCTGTAGTTGCCTCAACAAAGGTCGATGTAACTTTGCATTAGGTGCACCTTATATTAGCATCTCTGAGATACATACATATATATATATAACACGCACACACACGATAAAAAAAAATGATATGCTTCTCGTTCCATTGTTTTTAGTCTACAAACTATTAATTAGATATTGCTTGGCATTTGTCAAACAATACACTTTTGGAATAACATATCTAAACCCAAACAACAGTTCACGAAGAAGGTAGCTGCTTGGAGGCTTCAAATTATTGCCCAAAACAAAATCAAGCCAAATGCAAGAGTAGTACATTTATAGAGGGTTAATAATACACAATCATGCACCATCTACAAGATAACATCAATTTTTACTTCACGCCCACTAAAATAGAACACTAAACTGAAAAATAATTAATCCATACCCACATTACAAGCTGAATTTTTGGAACCTTTGGCTCCTCTCCAGTTGCTACTGCTGGGAGCGGAAATCCCATGAACTCGTGCTAGTGCTTATAGATTATGCCACAAAAAAAAAAAAATCTGAATCCATTAACATAAAGAGAAGAATCCGTACCTTGAGATCTGTCTGGATTGATCTCAAAAATCACGAACGGTTGATCACTGCTCGATCCCTTCAAGCCTTCTACCGTATTCCTCACTGCCAGAACGTGAAGAGAGAGTGGCTCTTTATGTGCTCTCTTTGATGGATGGCTGCCTCTAGGGTGTAGAGAAAATATTTTATCTTAACCTAGTGGCTGCCCAACATGGCATATATATAGGCTACGGTAGGGACCTAAAGGCAAATAAGTTTCGGGCTCCCAATGTAAAAATTAAAACCTATTTACATTAATTATAATTCATTCCACTAAAGAATTATAACTGCACTCCCTAGCTTATTCGAAATTAAATTTTGAGCTCTTTGTTATTAAATACTTATTAATCTCCCCACGTTAAGATTACAGATACCCGTTGATTAAATTAAATTACTGACAATATTATTTAATCAACATCTATTAATCTCCTTGAGACCTTCCACTTAACTTATTTGATATGTCGGATACAAAATCCACTTGCAGGGTTTGACATACTCAAAACTTATAAGTATCCTCAAGGGGGTATCATCAATCCCTATACCAGGACGTGGATTCCGTCAATAATAAATATTCACCATACAATTAATGTAGTTATCCAACTCATCGAGATTATTGACCTATAAAGATCTCACTCTTTATGAATCAAAATAACTAACAATAAATGCATGTGTCCATTAATTATTTCGGGATTAAGAGTATAAGTATTCATAATAACCATGATGTATTAATTATTTTATGTGTCACTATAAAATAATTACCTCAATACGGTCCCGTTCAATACACACAAGTATACTAGCACAAGAAGTTGGAACTAAACCATTCCCCGTAGTCAAAACAGACCTACTGAAATCATGTGCCACAATCTTACCGATGGTGTGTCCAACTCCATTTCAGATTGTGAACAATAAACTTATATTCTACAAGAACTGATGATCTGATCTTCTGTGTGTAAGCCGAACTCTACACACCAGATCATCTACTATGTAAAATAAAAAGACACACATGCAAAACATTAGAAGATAATATAATGCAAACATAGCTCATACAGATTCTCATTTAAAATGCAATATCAGAATTCATTAATAAATAAATACTAAGGTCTATTACATAAAAACATGGCTTTTAGTATATAATCCTAACAGCTGCAACAATAGGAGAACTTGTTAGGTGCCTGAAACCGACACTTGTTGTCATTGAGGTAATGAATCAAGCATGTTAGCCCTATGGCTTCAATCATATATTGATAAATGATTCATCCCACATTGTTATATGATTTTGATGATAACAAACATTGCATTATGATTATGCATATGAATACTTGGTAGAACATTCTACATATATGTCAAACCTTTCAAATGAACTTGTGGCTTATTTTATTAAATGGATGTATTGGCTAACCTTATTGAACACTGGATTATCCTATGTTTCTTGTATATTCTTCATTTTACATTCATGCTTATAAGAAACAGGATTTGAGCCTTTCAACAAAGATGAACTTTCAATTGCTTGAAGCAACCATGAAGCTCATGCTCTCCAAGTGTGTCCACATGTGAATATGGATAGTCATATATTCACTAAGGATCATGAAGAGAAACATTCAAAGATGAAGTCTTGCTCAAGCCTATCTCAAGCCAATCATGAAGCCTAACACAAGCCAAGTTCAAGTCTTTCTTTGAAGATCTCAAGTGTGAAGGCTTTGTTTGTATCTTGTGTGAGTGTTTAGGCATTATATTTGTGAATCTCTCGCTTAGGATTGAACTACAATGGCTCACTTTAGAATGACTTAAAGACCATAAGTTTTAAACTTGGAAAATCTCTTTTTGGTCAAAAGTTATTTTAAGCTCATAGTGAATTTTATGGATCCAAAAGACAAAATGCTTTTATACTTGTAGTTTTGGCTTAAACATCTTTTGGAAAACATTGTTGAATCTGCCAAAACTTGTGTGAACAAGTGGTTTTGTTGAGCAAATGTTTAAACTCTTGTAAAAGGCTGTTTTTGAGTAGTTTTACTCAAACAGTCGACTGTTTGCTCAAGACAGTCGACTGTCTGAGTAAAACAGTCGACTGTTTGGTCGACTGTTTAAGACAGTGGCTTTGTTTTACGAACTCAAAACCCCTAGTCGACTAATAACCCTCTCCTAGTCGACTAACCGAGCCTTGAACTCAATAACGACTAGTTTTTGTCAAACCTAAATGGCTCTAATTTGCTTTCAAACGACCATATCTTTTGGGGGATCTATATATACTCATCTTATGAGTCTTAAACAAGAAAATGATCATATTCAATCATACACAAACTTAGTCTACATCATTCTTGTGTGATTTATTCACTTTGATTCATCATTCTCTCTTGAGCCATTGAATAGTTCTTAATATTTGAGAGATTTTACTAAGAGCTTTATTATTGTACATAAATCTACTCTTGAAGGAGCTCTTTATTGTACTCAAATTTCATCTTGTAATCTTGTGAGTTGTAAGGGTTGAGTGAATCCCTTATAGGTGAGAATCTACCACCTTGAAAGTAGGTTGTGGGTGAGTGTCTTCCACATTTGAAAGAAAACAAATTGTAAAGGTTTCTCCACCTTGAAGGAGTGATCCATAGTGGATTATGGAATCCTCAAGACGCGGCTCTTGAGGCGTGGACGTAGGCTGAGCCGAACCACGTTAACTCCTTGTGTTCGAATCTCTCTAACTCTTCTCTTGCATTTCAATTTATACTTGCTATATATTGTTGAGTTGTGATTCTTTCTTGCTCTCTCATTTCCAATTAAATTTGTTAACTTGTTTATATTTCGCTAAATTTAATTTGACCTAATTTTTATTTGGTAATTAGTTTTAAAGTTTGCAATACCTCTATTCACCCCCCTCTAGAGGTATATACTTGGGTTAATAATTGGTATCAGAGTAGGTGCTCTTCATTTGATTATATTTGTGAGCTAAAGATTTTTGTGCAAACTTGTCTATTTGGTAATTGAAAAGAATGGATTTTGAAAATTATTATCTTGGTGTACATGTTTATGAAATTGATGAATCTATTTCCTAAATGTGTAAATGAATTTGATAATGATTTTGATGATGATTGTGTTGATAAACCATCTTATGAAGATCTTTTAAAATTATGTGATTATGCTTTGAAGAAGTGTGACTCTTTGAATAAGATCAACAAAACTTTGAAAAATGATTTGTCATCTATTTCAAAAGAAAAATCGGCTCTTCAAGAGATAAATTTAAGTTTAGTTAAAAAGGTTGAATCCTTGAGCAATACATCTTCTACATCAATTTCATCAAATGATTTTGAAAATTTGAAAAATGAAAACACCATTTTGGAAATTAAAATTGAGAGTCTTGAACAAAGTTTGAAAACTTGTGAAAATAAAAAGATTTCTTTGATAAAAGAAATAGACTCCTTGAAGAAAGAAAATGGCATTTCTAAAATAGCTCATATTTCAAAACCAAAAGAGCAAGCTCATGTGATCAAGGCAAGACCCAAGCATATTCCTACTTTCCATAATTGTGGTGATAAGGGACACATTCGTCCCAAATGTCCAAGACCTAAAGCCAAGACTTTTGTAGATAAGAGTCGACGATATGTCTTGAAGAACATAGCTAGGAAAATTGTGCATGAACCTACTCACACACATCACACTCCTAGATTTATTCCTACGTGCCATCATTGTGGTAAAAAGGGTCATATTAGACCAAATTGCTATCACCTCTTAAGAGACTATAGAAGGATCCCATATGATTATGGACCTTATGATAGTCATGGGTATAGGAATAGGTCTATGCCTCCTAAGGTTGTAATGGAGCAACCAAAGGTGAAAACTATATGGGTTAGGAAGGATGATCCTACCTCACATAGTGCTCGATTCCTTTAGTCCGAAATGACTATAAACTACCATGCGTCCGAAAATGACGTTAAACTATCTTTCATTCTCTTGTAATGAATTATGATTGTTAATACTTATTTATCATTGCATAATCTCTCTTTATGATATTTTGAGCATATGTTTACTTATGATGATTAATCTCTTGAATATGACACTTTGGATGAGAAATGTTTGTGTGCATAGATGAAGAAAGAACCTATCTTTGTGTGGCAAAGAAATGAAGAAGTCTTGCACTCAATCATTGATGATGGAGGATATTTAATACTTCAAACATGAAGTGATGAAGATCACTAGTCAAAGATGAAGGAATTGAACATCAACATTTGGTATCAACTTTGGTTGGTAATTTGTAAGAATTTCTTTTTAAATTCTTGTTCATAATTCCTTCTATGTCATGTGCTTATGTTGATAAATCATATACTTGAAACTTGCTATTCTTTGATAGTAAGATGAAGAGAATTATTGTGTAATGATTTAGTAGCTTTAACAATGCTTATTTTGACTTTTTGCTAATTATGCCTTCTTGATGATCATTGTTGCAATATATTTATCTTAGCATGTTGATTGAGAGCAAATGATGTATATGTATTGTTTATATCTCAATATGACATGTTAATGTTGATTAATGTTACATTTTTGCCTAATCATATGTTAAGTATATTTGTTTAAGGCTTCATGGATCACATTTGTTACTTATTGATGATCTTTTTGATGATAATATTTTATGCTTAGTGATTATAGTTTGTAATGCATATGTGTTGGGATATACTTGTGCTTAGCCTTTGGATATGAGACTTTTGTATAAACACGTGTGTGACATACAAACTTGCTCATGACTTGATGATTCCCAAACATTTCGTGCATTTTATGCTAGAACCATGATTGGTAGTTTGTATAGACCATTTGAGTCAGTGAGACATTGATATATATGCCTATTTGTGATTATATTTGCATATGTTGTGCTAAATGTGAATTTTTATGCATTCATGTGCATATCTCATGTGGTTTTCACAAAACAATGGAGTACAAATGCTTTCAAATTTGTTTACAATGCATCTTTACTATTAAAACTTGTGTACAATCATTTGTGGTAAAAACCAAGTGCCTAAACCCTGTTTTGAGATTTTTGAAAAACAGAGCCAAACCGTCGACTGCCTCGTCGACTACCTGGTCGACTATCTTAGACAGTAGCCGAGATTTTTCAAAACTGCTCAAACAGTTAACTGTCTCAGCTAAACAGTCGACTGTCTGCGCGATTTTTCAGATTATTTAGGGCACTCGAGATCATTTTGCTTCATTCCTCTCTCACTCTAAACCCTTGCAGTCGACTCCCTCCTCTCCTCTCAAAACCCAACTGCCATTCTACCTCAATTGTGCCTTCAAATCCTCGCCAAATGGCCTCCTCTTCAAGATACTCTGTTAGCCTTATGGCTTCCACCCATATTTGTTAAATGATTTTGATGATAACAAACATTGTGTTTTGATCTATCATGTGTATATGAATACATTGTTGTCATGATAATATTGTTGTATTACATATGAATATATTGATATATTGCATATGAATATTTTGATGTTCATTCGTGTTTAATGCCAAACCTTTTTGAATGAATGTTTATTGTTTGACAATGTCACATTAGTTACTTGATTAACATTGTCATACTTATTTAATGTTTTTTTGGCTAACCTTATTGATTGACTGACATTATCCTATAGTTCTTGTATATCCATTTTGGTATATGTGTTTATAAGAATATAATAGGATTCAAGTTGTCAATGAAGAAGGCTCAAGCCATTATGAAGATAAAGCTCTTGCACTTTATTGAACCTTATGTGGATGTGAATATGTTGCATATTCACTTAAAGACTTTGAAGAGCTACTGCATTGATGCAATCCTATCATGAGCCACAACATTATTGAAGTGTAATGATGAAGCCAAGCAAGCCTAGCACAAGCCTAGCACAAGCCAAGCTCAAGTGTTGAAGATTTTGCTTTTGTTCTTGTGTAAGCGCTTAGGATTTATATTGTAAATCTCTCTTTAGGATGAACTAGCATTGGCTCAAAAGAACATGCATTAATGACCTCAACTTTGATTTAATTTGAAAAATTATATTTTAATTAAAAGTTGATTCAAACTCTCAATGGGTTTTATGGATTTAAAGACAAAATGTTTTATAACTATTGTTTTGACTTAAACATCTTTGGAAAACATTTTAAAATTGCTCAAAAATATTTTGGAACACTTAATCAACTTGCTCAAGTGTTATCACTTGATTTGGACTTGAGAAATCTCAATTATTAGCTTTGCAACATTTCTAGTCGACTAATCTATTCATCCTAGTCGACTAAGAATGAAGACAATAGCTGGTTTTGAGAAAATCCTCTCCTAGTCCACTAATCAGCCCTGTCTAGTGGACTAACAGTCTCCTAGTCGACTAACCACCCTTGTCCGAGTCGATTAATGATCTCCTAGTAGACTAATCACCCTTGATTAGTCGACTAATGGCAGGTCAGTAGCCTGTTTTGAAAATATAAGTTCCTAGTCGACTAACACACCCTTCCTAGTCAACTAACCGTGCCCGGGAACTTTTTTAAAGGTATTTTTAAGCCTTTTGGTCAACTAATCAAGTGTGCCTAGTCGACTAATCAAACCCCTTCTCAATAACAGCTAGTTTTTAACACTCCAAACGGCTCTATTTTGACCCCGGGTCAACGGCCACATTTGTTTTGGAACCTATTTCCTCATTGTATGGGTCTTGAATCAACTAATGATCATACTCCAACATACTCAAACTTAGTTTACAACATTTTGGGTGATTTATTCACTTAGTTCATCATTCTCTCTTGAAGCCAACTTAGTTCATATCTTTGAGAGATTCTAGTGAGAGCTTTAAAATTGTATTTCATCTACTCTTGAAGGAGCTATCTCATTGTACTCATTATTCATCTTGTATTATTGTGAGTTGTAAGGGTTAAGTGTAATCATTGTAGGTGAGAATCTACCACCTTGAAAGTAGATTGTGGGTGAGTGTCTTCCACATTTGAAAGAAGGCAACTTGTAAAGGTTTCTCCACCTTGAAGGAGTGATCCATAGTGGATTGTGGAATCCTCAAGACGGGGCTCTTGAGGTGTGGACGTAGGCGGAGACCGAACCACGTTAATTCTTGTGTTTGAATCTCTCTAACTCTTCTCTTGCATTTCAATTCATATACTTGCTATATTAATTGTTGTTCAATTCATATACTTATTGTATCAATTGTTTTATTGTGATTCAAACATTGTCTTCTGCTGAATTTAATTGAACCATAATTTTTATTTGGTAATTATTTTGAAAAGTTTGCAATACCTCTATTCACCCCCCCTCTAGAGGTATATATTTGGGCCAACAATTGGTATCAGAGCAGGTGCTTTATTCTTATTAATCCTATTGAGCTAAAGATATTTGTGCAAACTTGATTATTTGATTGTTTTCAAAGAATGGATTTTGAAATTATTGTCTTGGTGTTCATGTTCATGAATTTGATGAATCCACCTCTCCTAGATGTGTAAATGATTTTGATGATGATTTTGTTGAAAAACCATCTTATGAGGATCTTTTAAAATTATGTGAACATGCTTTGAAGAAATGTGATGCTTTGAATAAGCTCAACAAATCTTTGAAAAATGATATATCTTCTATTTCAAAAGAGAAAATGGCTCTTCAAGAGCTAAATTCAACTTTGGTTAAAAATGTTGAGTCTTTGAGAAATACCACTTCCACCTCAATTTCATCAAGTGACTTTGAACATTTAAAAAATGAAAATTCTACTTTGAAAATTGAAATTGAGAGTCTAAAACAAAATTTGAGAATTTGTGAAAATGAAAATGTTTCTTTGACAAATGAAAAGTTTTCTTTGATAAAAGAAAGAGACTCTTTGAAAAAGGAAAAGTGTATTTCAAAAATAGCTCATATTTTAAAACCAAAGGAGCTACCTCATGTTATCAAGGGAAGACCCAAATATATTCCTACTTGCCATAATTGTGGTGGTAAGGGACACATTAGTCCCAAATGCCCAAGACCTAAAGCCAAGACTTTTGTAGATAAGAGTCAACGATATGGCTTGAAGAACATAGCTAGGAAAATTGTGCATGAACCTATACACACACATCACTTTCCTAAATTTATTCCCATTTGCCATCATTGTGGCAAAAAGGGTTGATTGTACCACAATCATACCATTCAACTATGGTATTACTATGTTCTCTTATATATATAATTGTTTAATAAATAGCGTTTTGTATAAATATCTGTACAATTGGGTTTAAATCTCTGTTTCAAGAAATATGTGCAGATTATATAAATTAAAGTTGTCACCGATGAAGCCGTAAAGAGCATCTCGAATCAAAAGAGCATTCAGAAGGATCCACAGCAACCGGGGGAAGTACGAAAGAGCAGACGATGAGACTCTGCATGAAAAGTCAAAATTTGACCTTGACTATCGATAGCCAAGATGCGCTATCGATAGCGCCTCTATCGATAACGCACCTTCGCTATCGATAGTCAAGAGGCGGCTGCGGGCAATTAGGATATTTTGAGATATTTTGAGGGCCTTTTGGTCTTTTTCCTTTTCCTTCTATAAATAGAAGTGTAACGACGACTTTACGAGGGTTCATGACTTATGCTCTGAATCATTACTCTGCTATTTTAATTCAAGTTACAGTTTATTTTCACATTTTATTCGGTAGTTTCCGTTTTCAGCAATTTCCAATTCTGCAATTTTTCTTTCAATGCCTGGCTCAATTCTCACTTGAGGATTGTTCTTTACTATTAAGTCTTTACTTTCAGTAATTTACGTTTCTGTCATTTTCCCTTTTTATGCATGGCTCAGTTCTCACTTGAGAACTGTTCTTTACTTTTTCTGTCATTTTCCTTATTTACTTAAGTCTTTTCTTTATTTACTTCAGTCACTTTTCTTTATTTATTTTCGTCATTTTCTTTATTTATTTCTGCCATTTTCCTTATTTCTTCAGTCATTTAATTACCGTTTTTATTTTCTTTTTTCCATCCCGTGAACCCTTAAAGCTTGTCATGGATAAAGGATATTCTCCTCCATTGATGTGTAGCTAATACTCCAAGCTTGGGTGAGGATGAAGTTGGATTC
>JAESVK010057437.1:0-17738 GCA_017140935.1 Hamamelis virginiana | reverse complement strand
AACCACCATACATAATTACTATAGTGAGGATTTTATAAACATAAATTTTATAATTGATATTCAATGGGCTTCTCACCCAAGTTCCGCTCATTCCACCAACTTAATTGCATTTTTTACTAAGCTTTATTAAAATTACTGCGTTTTCGCTTCGACCCAATCGGAGCATTTTCCACCAACCAATTTAATTGACACCATTCTTTCCGCTTGAATTAATTCTAAGAGTCTTTTAAATATAAACCTGCATTTCCCAGTGGTTCGACACCCGTGCTCACTAGTCACAATCGAATTGAGATTATAAGTCACGCGGTTTTATAAATTATTAATCTTGATCACTGACAAGAAATAATCTCCCTTGTCATCCGTAGCGATCAAGGGTCATATAAGACCAAATTGCTATCACCTCTTAAGGCAAAAAGGGTCATATAAGACCAAATTGTGGCAAAAAGGGTCATATAAGGTCCATATGATTATGGACCTTATATTAGTCATAGATATAGGAATAGGTCTTTACCTCCTAAGGTTGCCTTGGAGCAACCAAAGGTGAAAACTATATGGGTTAGGAAGGATGATCCTATCTCACATAGTGTTTGATTCCCTTTAGTCCGAAATGACTATAAACTACCATGTGTCCGAAAATGACATTAAACTACTTTGCATTGATTTATATGTGTTAATGCTTATTTATTTTTGCATATATTCTCTTTATGATATTTTGAACATATGTTTATTTATGATGATTATTCTAATGTTTATTGACACTTTGGAAGAGAAAATGTTTGTGTGCATAGATGAAGAAAGAACCTATCTTTGTATAGCTAAGAATTGATGAAGTCTTGCACTCAACCATTGATGATGGAGGATATTCAATATTTCAAACATGAAGTGATGAAGATCACTAGTCAAGGAAATCCACCATCAACTCTTCAAAGATGAAGGAATTAAACATCAACATTTGGTATCAACTTTGGTTGATAATTTGTAAGAATTTCTTTTTAAATTCTTGTTCATAATTCCTTCTATGTCATGTGCTTATGTTGATAAATCATATGCTTGAAACTTTCTATTCTTTGATTGCAAGATGAAGAGATTTGTTATGTAATGACTTAGGAGCTATAACATCTTTCATTGATTGATTTGTTGCTCAACATGATTTTTGGATGATTCCTATTAACTTTCATTTGTGTTAGCATGGTGATTGGAAGCAAATGTCATAAATGTATTGCTTATCTATCAATATGATGTATTAATGTTTATTTATGATATACATTTGCCTAATCTCTTGGTATGAATGGATGATTGATTTTTAAAGGTAAATCTTTTTGAAAATATTTTGTTGCAAAAAGGGGAGATTTGTTTTCAAATAAAACATTGTCTTAGCAATGACATTTAAAAAAAAAAAAAAAAAACTCTTAATTATCCTAATGATTATCTTTGTTTATTGCTAAAGACAATATTTTGATTGAATATTATTTGAAATAATTGGTACATTCTTATTTAAACCATTTTCTAGTTGGATGTCTTGTTGCTTAAAACTTAACTCTTCTTGATTGGTTTAATCAATGTGTATTAAACTTGATATTTAAAAACCTCCGTAAGCTTGAATATTTTGAGTTTATTAAATTGGTATCTTATCATTGTTACTATCCTTACTTGTTGCATTTATTAATCAACAATTGGTATTAATTGGTATCTTTATCAATTGGTATCTTTTTGTTTCTTCTAAATTGGTATTTCTTTGTGTGAAAAGAAGAAAAATCATATTTTCAAAATCATGTATTCTTTTTGGGGGAGATAAGGACTTATTTTTTTTGAACTTTTGTTCTCTTCTTTGTTGCCTCTAATTGGTATCTTTTTGTTAATGCCAAAGGGAGATAAATATGCATAATCTTTGATATAATATTTGATATTAATTGTTATGCATAGTATAGGTAAAATATGCATGATGAAATGAATATGAATCATATATGGATTTGATACCTACAATATGCTCATGCTTAAATATTATAGCTATCCTTTTATTTATTCATATTGATAGGGGGAGCTACAAATCCTTAGTTGATATATTCACTTTCATATGCAATATTTTACCCAATGATTGTCAACAACAAAAAGGGGGAGATTGTTAGCCTTATGGCTTCCACCCATATTTGTTAAATGATTTTGATGATAACAAACATTGTGTTTTGATCTATCATGTGTATATGAATACATTGTTGTATTGCACATGATAATATTGTTGTATTACATATGAATATATTGATATATTGCATATGAATATTTTGATGTTCATTCGTGTTTAATGCCAAACATTTTTGAATGAATGTTTATTGTTTGACAATGTCACATTAGTTACTTGATTAACATTGTCATACTTATTTAATGTTTGTTTGGCTAACCTTATTGATTGACTGACATTATCCTATAGTTCTTGTATATCCATTTTGGTATATGTGTTTATAAGAATATAATAGGATTCAAGTTGTCAATGAAGAAGGCTCAAGCCATCATGAAGATAAAGCATTTGCACTCTATTGAACCTTATGTGGATGTGAATATGTTGCATATTCACTTAAAGACTTTGAAGAGCTATTGCATTGATGTCATCCTATCATGAGCCACAACATTATTGAAGTGTAATGATGAAGCCAAGCAAGCCTAGCACAAGCCAAGCTCAAGTGTTGAAGATTTTGCTTTTGTTCTTGTGTGAGTGCTTAGGATTTATATTGTAAATCTCTCTTTAGGATGAACTAGCGTTGGCTCAAAAGAACATGCATTAATGACCTCAACTTTGATTTAATTTGGAAAATTATATTTTGATTAAAAGTTGATTCAAACCTCAATGGGCTTTATGGATTTAAAGACAAAATGTTTTATAACTATTGTTTTGACTTAAACATCTTTGGAAAACATTTTAAAATTGCCCAAAAATGTTTTGGAACACTTAGTCAACTTGCTCAAGTGTTATCACTTGATTTGGACTTGAGAAATCTCAATTATTAGCTTTGCAACATTTCTAGTCGACTAATCTATTCATCCTAGTCGACTAAGAATGAAGACAATAGCTAATTTTGAGAAAATCCTCTCCTCGTCCACTAATCAGCCCTGTCTAGTGGACTAACAGTCTTCTAGTCGACTAACCCCCCCTGTCCTAGTCGACTAATGATCTCATAGTAGACTAATCACCCCTGATTAGTCGACTAATGGCAGGTCAGTAGCCTGTTTTGGAAATATAAGTTCCTAGTCGACTAACACACCCTTCCTAGTCGACTAACCGTGCCCGGGAACTTTTTCAAAGGTATTTTTAAGCCTTCTAGTCGACTAATCAAGTGTGCCCAGTCGACTAATCGACCCCCTACTCAATAACAGCTAGTTTTTAACACTCCAAACGGCTCTATTTTGACCCCCAACAGCCATATTTGTTTTGGAACCTATTTATACTCATTGTATGGGTCTTGAATCAACTAATGATCATACTCCAACATACTCAAACTTAGTTTACAACATTTTGGGTGATTTATTCACTTAGTTCATCATTCTCTCTTGAAGACAACTTAGTTCATATCTTTGAGAGATTCTAGTGAGAGCTTTATAATTGTATTTCATCTACTCTTGAAGGAGCTATCTCATTGTACTCATTATTCATATTGTATTATTGTGAGTTGTAAGGGTTAAGTGTAATCCTTGTAGGTGAGAATCTACCACCTTGAAAGTAGATTGTGGGTGAGTGTCTTCCACCTTTGAAGGAAGGCAACTTGTAAAGGTTTCTCCACCTTGAAGGAGTGATCCATAGTGGATTGTGGAATCCTCAAGACGGAGCTCTTGAGGCGTGGACGTAGGCAGAGACCGAACCACGTTAATTCTTGTGTTTGAATCTCTCTAACTCTTCTCTTGCATTTCTATTCATATACTTGCTATATTAATTGTTGTTCAATTTATATACTTATTGTTTCAATTGTTTTATTGTGATTCAAACATTGTCTTCTGCTGAATTTAATTTAACCATAATTTTTATTTGGTAATTATTTTGAAAAGTTTGCAATACCTCTATTCACCCCCTCTAGAGGTATATATTTGGGCCAACTTACTCAAGACGTGGAAAGCGTAGAGCGGATGATGAAGCTAGGGAACAAGAGATTTGATCGAAAAACGCTTTTGACCCTCATCTTTTTCGCAATGCAGAGTGTGCAAAGACCTTCAACGAGAACTTCAACAAGCGAAAGCTTATATTTGGTAAGACTTTGCCTTCGTCTTTCATTGGTGCTCATTTTCCTTACCTTAAAGAATGTTTTGATATTATGCGATGGAGTGATTTTCTTGCTATAAATGACACCATGTATCCTATACTTTTAAAACACTTTTACACAAACCTTGAGGACATTCAACAAGGGCGAGAAATCAAATCACTTGTTTGTGGGAAAATTATTCACTTTAATCTCGACCTTTTGGCCACTATCTTTAACCTTACTCGAGTTGTTGAAGAATTGGCTTGTACCATTTGATATTGTAGGCGCAATTCGTTTAATGACGGGAGTTGAAAACCTTGAAAATATTGTTATGCCTAAAGCTAGCTCCCTATTAATTGAATTTCGCATACTCCATCATATAATAACTTATAACAGTTTGCCAAGAGTTGGAAGTCGTAACACCATAACATATATGGACATCTATGTCATGTGGTGTGTATATACCCGTGTTCCATTAGATTTGCCATATATTATACGGGAACACATTATTGAGCACCAACGTAAGAAAACCGCGGGTCTTCCATATGCAATGACCTTTACCAGAATCTTAAGACATTTCGATGTCAATCTTCGTGGAGTGGAACGTCTTTTACCTAAACCGGATGACACCTATACGGCAAAGAACTTCAAGTTAATGAAAATTGCTAAGAATGCCAATGGTGAATGGTATAAAGTACATGAGGGCGCTGCACCTGGCAGCGATGAGGAAGAAGATTTTGATGGTGATGGTGACGATGGTGATGACGTTGGTGACGAGGATGCTCCTATGCATGATGAGGCTCCACCTCAGCCTGCTTCTAGCTCAGATTATCTATCAGCATTCTTGGAGGGTTTTCATAACCTTTAGGGTCGCGTGGAACGTTTAGAGACTAGACATGAGGCGACACATCGTGAGACTATCGCTCGCTTGGACTCTTTTGATCAACGGATGGATGCGAACTTCCAAACTCTTTTTCAGCACTTCAACATTCAAGATCCACATCAACAACCACCTCCATCTTGATTATCTTTGTTTATGTTTTGTGATATCATGAATGGTTGTTTATTTTGGTGGATGATCATTTTAGGGCATTGTGGGCCAAAACTCTCTTATTTTGATAAATGTGTCGTTTATGGTTATTAACAATGTTTTGTGCTTCTTTGTTTTCCATATGAATGCTGATGGTTATTCTCTATGCATTGTCTCTTTTACTTATGTATTCTTGATGATTGATATGCTTGTGAATTATAAATTGTCTTAAATGCTCTTTATCATCTCTTTGACATGATAATCTATGGAACTCTAGTATATGACATAGTGTTTGGGATTATCATGTGGTGACTTTTGTGTTATGATACCTTACAAGATTCACTTGTCATAAGTTGAGAATATCTTTGATATTGGTTATTGTTTATCAAATTCCCTTGAACTTAAAACTTTGTTATCTTATTGGATTTGTTTGATATTCTAATCTTATGGTTCAACTCTTTGAGATATTTGTTCTATTCTTGAACTCATGCTTTCTTTAAAACCATCTTTGGCATTTTTTTTCACCATTCTCTTTTCAAAACTTGGCTTTGTGTACTAATTTGAGGGGGAGCCTATGCTCTATAGTTTCTTTACCTTCTACATTAGTTTATTTTGTCTTAAATCAAGAGAATGCATTATTTTCAAAACCTTGCTTTTCATGGAAGAGATTTACGCTTATATTCTCAACTTCTTGGCACCTTTTTGTTAATGCCAAAGGGGGAGATATATGCATAATGTTCAAACTATTGGTATATATATGCATAATATGAGTAAAACTTGCACAATGACATGAATATGACTTGCTTGTGGACTTGTCACCTAATATATGCAAATGGTTAAATGGTTTTAGTATCCTTACATATGCATATTGTTAGGGGGAGTTACAAATCCTAGTTGGTACATTCATTGTCATATGCAAAGTTTACTCAATGTTTGTCATCAACAAAAAGGGGGAGATTGTTAACCCTATGGCTTCAATCATATATTGATAAATGATTCATCCCACATTGTTATATGATTTTGATGATAACAAACATTGCATTATGATTATGCATATGAATACTTGGTTGAACATTCTACATATATGTCAAACCTTTCAAATGAACTTGTGGCTTATTTTATTAAATGGATGTATTGGCTAACCTTGTTGAACACTGGATTATCCTATGTTTCTTGCATATTCTTCATTTTACATTCATGCTTATAAGAAACAGGATTTGAGCCTTTCAACAAAGATGAACTTCAATTGCTTGAAGCAACCATGAAGCTAATGCTCTCCAAGTGTGTCCCCATGTGAATATGGATAGTCATATATTCACTAAGGATCATGAAGAGAACCATTCAAAGATGAAGTCTTGCTCAAGCCTATCTCAAGCCAATCATAAAGCCTAGCACAAGCCAAGTTCAAGTCTTTCTTTGAAGATCTCAAGTGTGAAGACTTTGTTTGTATCTTGTGTGAGTGTCTAGGCATTATATTTGTGAATCTCTCACTTAGGATTGAACTACATTGGCTCACTTTAGAATGATTTAAAGACCATAAGTTTTAAACTTGGAAAATCTCTTTTTGGTCAAAAGATATTTTAAGCTCATAGTGAACTTTATGGATCCAAAAGACAAAATGCTTTTATACTTGTAGTTTTGGCTTAAACATCTTTTGGAAAACATTGTTGAATCTGCCAAAACTTGTGTGAACAAGTGATTTTGTTGAGCAAATGTTTAAACTTTTGTAAAAGGATATTTTTGAGTAGTTTTACTCAGACAGTCGACTGTCTGAGTAAAACAGTTGACTGTTTGGTCTACTGTTTAAGACAGTGGCTTTGTTTTACGAACTCAAAACCCCTAGTCGACTAACAACCCTCTCCTAGTCGACTAACTGAGCCCTGAACTCAATAACGGCTAGTTTTTGTCAAACCTAAACGACTCTAATTTGCTTTCAAACGACCATATCTTTTGGGGGATCTATATATATTCATCTTATGAGACTTAAACAAGAAAATGATCATATTCAATCATACACAAACTTAGTCTACATCATTCTTGTGTGATTTATTCACTTTGATTCATCATTCTCTCTTGAGCCATTGAATAGTTTTTAATCTTTGAGAGATTTTAGTGAGAGCTTTATTATTGTACATCATCTACTCTTGAAGGAGCTCTTTATTGTACTCAAATTTCATCTTGTAATCTTGTGAGTTGTAAGGGTTGAGTGAATCCCTTGTAGGTGAGAATCTAGTACCTCGAAAGTAGGTTGTGGGTGAGTGTCTTCCACCTTTGAAAGAAGACAAAGTGTAAAGGTTTCTCCACCTAGAAGGAGTGATCCATAGTGGATTGTGGAATCCTCAAAACGGGGCTCTTGAGGCGTGGACGTAGGCTGAGCCGAACCACGTTAACTCCTTGTGTTCGAATCTCTCTAACTCTTCTCTTGCATTTCAATTTATACCTTATATATATTGTTGAGTTGTGATTTTTTCTTGCTCTCTCATTTCCAATTAAATTTGTTAACTTGTTTATATTCCGCTAAATTTAATTGGACCTAATTTTTATTTGGTAATTATTTTTAAAGTTTGCAATACCTCTATTCACCCCCCTTCTAGAGGTATATACTTAGGCCAACAAAGCACCTAAAATGCGATGAACATAATACCTTCACCAGTTGGTAGAGACTCATCTTCCCTGCATAAGAACGGTAACAAGTGAGGGTTCTTAAAAGGGTTAGAAGTATTGAAAAGCCAAACCCTAGCCCTCAAGATAGTTTTTTTTGGATAATTCTAGCCCTCAAGATAGTTGCTGAGTAAACCGCATGAATTAGCATAAGCAAACAGAGCATAAGTGGAGTGCATAAGTAAATACCATGAAAGTGGAGTGCAAGGGCTTAAAAGGAGCATTTTAATGCGATTTACCGAGGAAATTGGTGGGTACAGCTGGATTGTCCTCAATGGGAACAATGGTTTCTGAATTGCTTGTGTTTGTTACGACGCATTTGAGAAGAATGGCGAGAACGTTAACTATGGCATGCTTGCTTTATATACGTTGCCTTGGGGTTTTTACCAACTTGCGTGGCTAGGTCTGTAGAGCGCTGTAGGCCTGCGGCTATGCAGTCTGGGTGGATCGGTGATGAGACATTTCATAACTCGGGTGAGCCCGAATTGACGATCCGACGACCAAGAATAAATTGAAACCAATACACCACTGACAACACTTGCAAGAAGTAGACCCCAATCGATTCAAAATCTCAAGTTTTAAATCCAGCTTTTGGCCTTTCGCATACCTATGTCGTTTTGAAAATTTCACCACAATGCACTGTATTTGAATCAGAATGAGTCAAAGAAGAGGAGATATGGAGAAATTAATTCTGGAGAGAGAAACGATGAATTAATGACTAATGAGGGGAGACGAATAAAGGATTTAACCAGGTCTGGCCTTGGAGAGAGAAACGAGGAATTAATGAGAGGAGACGAATAGAGGATTTAATCATGCCTATATAAGTCTTGCTTTCCTCACCTCTCTCTGTCACACTTAGCCATGACTTCAGTAACGAAGGTTCAATTTTAGCATTTTGCTTTTTATATAAATCTTTTATCCTCTAGTATTTTTGAATATTTTTTAATTATTTTTTACAGTGATCAACATTTTTTTTAATTGTTTATTCTCTTATTTTAACGAGCAGAGTTTGTTTATTACCAAAAAGTATGATGATATGATGAATTTACTGCGAAGATCCTCTGAATTGAAGCAGGACCTGAGAGACGTCGACAAGAAGCTTTGTGAAAATAAAGAACATGAAGAAATTCTACTGCTGAAACACAAACAACTGTAGGCGAATAAGGTAGAACTGCAGACACTGTTGACGATGATCGAACAACAAAAGCAACAGCTGCTGATACAGTTACCCGATGTCATGTACACTCTATGGAATGAAAGAAATGATGAACAAATGCTTATTTAAATGTATAAGTATGCTTATACGTTTAGAGTTGTTAACAATATATAGTTTACTCTTAGCTTACAAGTATCCTAGCACACCATCGCAGCAACCATTTTTTTCAAAACACAACTTTATTATTTCACTTCCTTCTCAATCATTAACCTAACATCACTTAGATATGAACAATTACATGTAAAATAAATCATAACAAGTAAAAAATAAATAAATAAACAACACCTACCTAGTTATGGGGAAATGTGAGAAATTAACTCTAACGAACAATCTGCAATACAAGGGAAGGGAAAGAAATGATGAATGATTAAATTTAAATTATTTTTAAATTTTTTACTTAATCACATTTGGATTAAAAACTTCTATCACTCACTCACAAAATAATATCATTTATAATTGATAATTGTAAAAAGGATTTTTTTTGTGAAAGAAACTTGTTGACCTAAAGCGAGAGAATAAAAATATTATAATAAAACTTATTTTGGACTTGTTATGGTAGGTCAAGCTTATTTTGATCACTTAGAGTTAAATTAAATGCTTAGATAGTTACAATTAACTCCCTCCCCACTTCATTGAAAGCTAAATATTAACAAGAACATATATTTATAAAACAAATTTTATCAAACCTACTTTGTTCTTCATTTTTAATTTTCAAAAGTAATAAAATTATTTTGAAAACATCATAAACTATTTATAAAATGTATGAAGAACATTAGGTTCACAAAATAAAAATTAAAACAAGGCCATTAGGGTTCCAAACCCATGTGGTCGTGAGTTAGGAGAGAGAGAGAGAGAGAATTAGGGTTAGGGTTAGGGTTAGGGTTTAACCTTATCAAATTTTTCAAAATAAGAAAGAATCAAAACTAATCAAGAAACTTTCCTAAACTTGAAAATTTTCAAAATAGGAAACTTGGGATTTCCTTGTTTGATAAATAGAGTTACTAATTTCAAAATAGGAAGTTCCCAATTATGATTTAGGGTTACCTAAACCATTTTGCAGCTACCATCATCAACCCAATTAGGGTTTTTTGAAGAACCCTAAATGGCCATTGTTACAACTTAACAAGAACTCCATTAAAAGGATAATTTAAACAATTTTAAATCAAACTATAGCATGCCTCAAGAATCAAGATTAAACATATTTAAAATTTAATCAAGAACATGCAAATATCATAAGGGTTTCTTAAACCCATATAGCCGTGACCTTAGAGGGTGATACACCCTCATGGCCTTAACACACAAGGGGCAAAACCCCATGGCCGTGAACCCCATTGCCATCAAAACTTGTTTTTCACAAAAAACAAACTAAAGTTCATATTTTCAAAAACAAGAACATGATCTAATCATGTCTAGGGTTTTTAAAAAAATCAAGATTCAAATATATATATATTGATTATAGGGTTACCATAACCCCAATAAAAAATAAAATATAAAAGAACCAAGCTAGCTAGGGTTCATAAACCCTAGTTGCCGAATAGGAGAGGGAGAAGAGAGAAAGTGGCTGTACCTTTTTGGAGGGTTTTGATCATCATCAAAGCTTCCAAATATGATGGGGAACAAACCCTAATCATCAAATCACTTGGGGATGAACCCCTATGGTGTCCGAAATTAGAGAGAGAATTGAGAGAGAAACCACAAACTTGTTTTGGGTTTTTCCAACAAATCAATAACTAAAACAATTAAAGGGATAAATCCCTTATAGCCGTGACCCCATAGTGCAGCCCCTACAGTGCCGTGACCTATAGTGCAGCCGCTTACAATGTCGTGCTCATCTAGGGTTTCACATAAACCCTAGTTGCCATTTATAACTAAATCAAAACAATAGAAACAAGGAACAAGCCTCCATGGCCGAAATCTACATAGGTTTCCCAAAACCATATTAAACTTGATTTTAATTAATTTTGCCATTGATTGCCATCATCAAACACATGACCATGCTTGATTAGGCTCTGATACCACTGAAAGGATGTGACAAAAATGGATGCGCAGCGGAAGTAGAAAACAAAAATTTTTCTTTTATTAAAAACAATCCATATTCACATCCATTCAAGAAATGATTCAAGCATAGGGTTATGTATTAAAATTAACAAGAACATATATTTAAAAACAATAAACATACTTACTTGTTAATCCTTGCGTAGTAGCTTTCCTTCAAGTTTCAAAACGATGAAACCTCCAAAGGTATCCACACGAGTGCAAGACTCCTAGAACCTCCTAGTCCTCCACAACACTTTGTGAGGAGCTAGCTTGGAGAGGGAGAGAGGAGAGAGAGACGGCTAGAGAGAGTGAGAGCCCTAGTGAATGTGATGCTTGTCATTTAGGGTTCCCTCTCTTCTTATTTATAGACTTTCTCCTCTTTAAGGAGTGTTTGGTTACTAGTGCTAGCATGACCAAACGTCCTTAGATAGAGTAATCCTATTCTTGGTTATGATTGACTTTTAATTAATTAACCATTAATAATTAAAGTCAAACATATTTCAAAGATAGAATTCCCCTCCCACAAGTTCAAGAAACTCACTTACACTCTATTGTGTGTGACCCTTTGGGTTCACCCTAACCTAGCAGTGGACAGGGACATCTCTATGTCTCCTAAAATATAAACTTTCTATTTTAAGGTTCAATTGGAACGATTCCAATTTTGCCCTCATTGATAACACTTTATCAATAGGCTTTCACTGGTCATGAGTGACATCTAGCAACATATCATGACGTACCCTAGGTTTAGGTGAATAGCAGAACTAGGTGAACCCTTCATGTTATTTAATCCTTCATCCCCTAATGTCACAGTTAAGATAATAGGTATGGTTTTAGTCATACCCTATCTTAACAACTTGATATCTGTCCCACAAAATATAATCTCAATAAGGTAATCGCAGTGAAACTCTTTTCACTGTTTACCTATCACTCTGGCCAGAGGTTTCCTTTGAGAATTATCTTTGTGAACTAATCCTGACATTCTCTCTCATTAACTGAGAGTGATGATTCCTTATCGCACACTCATCCATCTTCATGCATAAATCATTAGAGCCAATAAGCACCGATTACAACCTTATGGATAAGGCTGTACAAGATACTATCAAACTCTAGCAACCTATGCATAAGTCAGCTATGGTGTCTCAGGTCTAAGGACTACCAAATAAATGGACATAACACTAGAATATCCCTCTGACAGAACTACCATAGGAATATTCTTTGTAGATCATGTTCAGTGTACATATTCTCTAATATGCACCCACAGATTAACCTAAGTGTCACTACACTGATAGGAAAGACTACCTATCCTCCATAGGAGTTAGTTTAAATCTGTGCTTCTCTTTAAACGGTTAATTAAATATCCACTTTAATAAACCTTTGAGTAGGAACTCTTTTAGAATAAATGTGTATGAGAAATATCAGTCTCTCTATCTCAACACCTTAAGATGCATATTTCTCTTATCATTTATTCATGGACCTTATCATATATGTTTGAACATATTAGATAAGTTATACCTTCTATATATTATAATATGAAATTAATACACCCTTTAGGATTGGTTTTAGGGCATACTTCTAACAATCTCCCACTTGCACTAAAGCCAATCACCATAGTATCGTATACTAGTCTTCGTAAGACAAGGCTTTTAACACACACAAGTGTTAAGGCAAAGTAGATTTATGCAAAACCCTTTTTGCATATTATTATTTTCAATAATAGTATTCAAACTAAAATTCGCTGCCAACTCTGATGTCCTAGTAAATGAGACCTATGCTTTCAAAAGAAAACAATGTATACTAGACATTCTTTTAGGCAATATTGAAATGGCTAATTTTATAATTTCTTTATATGCAAGTACCTTATTCTTAAACTCCCTTTAAGAATATACTTGTTTCCATTCTGAATCCCTATTCTGAATCAATTATCAATATCTGCTAACAACTGTTTGCAGCATTTTTGTGATATTGATGTGAGTACATACTTTATTATATGAGTTTGATATTTCTCAAATATTTTGCTCACATAAAAATCCTTTCAAAAACCATTTTTGAAGAGATTTGAATTCCTATAACGATTATGGAATTCTTAATACTACGTTAGTATTTAAAGTATGTACTTATAAAGAAAATAATTGATGACTTTCCTGCTCCCACTAGTCCCTTTTAAAAACAAGATATTTTATGTATTAAACCCTTTAATTACATAAAATTCCCTTTGATGTTTTATAAAGGTTTAGTTTTTCAACTAATGTGGAAATCATGTTTTCTAATAACTCTTTATTTGAGAAAACTCACATTTTAAAGTTTATTTGAAATATCCCATATTATCAAATAATCTTTAAACTTTATCGTTTGACATTTTTTAAGGTCTTATAGTGATTTGAGATCCAACCAAATATTCTTAATATTTATCTTTTAGTTTTACTTCATATTAATCATTTGAACGTTTCAAATATCTATTACACATGAAGTATAATCAAACTAAAAGTTAGGGTTTATACATCTTATGTATTATCCCTTTAATCTCCATACACATTATTATATTTATTCATAGAATTTATAAAGAATTTAAGAACTTTAAGATAATTGCCAGAATAGATCTAAAATATCCAATATTTAAGATAAACTGTTTCAAATGAAATATCCAAAAACCAAAAACTTCAAACGAAGTAATTATTACATCCGGCAATAATAAAAGAGTTCTTTAAAATTCTTAAATAAATAAGTCAAGAATCAAGCTTCAATGTTAAAGGCACCAACACTTTGATCCTTTCCAAACAATGCTAGCTCGATGTTCACTCGACCTTCTGCTTCCCTTTGTCTCCTACATACAATCACATTGTACAATAAAACACAATTAGGTATCGTATACCGTAAGCAGAATACTAATTCGTAATTAGTAAATGAATAAATAACAAGACGTACCACTAGAAGAACCATTCTTCAAAGAGGCGAGGTACTCCTTGCAATTCCTCCTCCAATGACCTGTTTTGCCGCAGTGGAAACACTTTCCCTTTGAGTCCTTCGAATCCTTCTTCTTCACACCTCCTTTTGGTTTATGATTGGACTTCTTCTTCTTCTTACCCTTGCCCTTGGGCTTGGATTTAGAAGTTGAGGCCCCATCAATAACCAAAGCACTTCCTTTGGAATCCTTTTTCAAGGTCTCCTCAGCAGTTGACAACATGTTCATCAGATCAGTCAAAGAGACTTTATCATTCACATCAGACATGTGAAAGTTCATGATAAACGGTTTGTAACTCGCAGGAAGAGAGTGAAGTAGAATATCAGTCCTCATCTCAGAAGAGATATCCACACCTAGATCATGAAGGGCATGGATATTCCGGATCATCTTCAGACAATGCTCATTAACAGATGTTCCTTCCACCATCTTACATGCAAAGAGCTCACCAACAGTGTTGTACCTTACAACCCTATTTTGTGACTCATATAGCTCTTTAAGATGTTTGATGATTGCATGTGAGCTATCTATGACCTCATGTTGCCTTTGGAGCTCATTGGTCATCGATGCCATGATATAGCATCTCACTTGCACATCATCCTCGAGCCACTTGTTGTAAGTGTCTCGTTCCTCTCTGATGCCCCTTCAGGTAGAGCATTAGGGCGTGGAGACTTAATGACATAGTCAATTTTATCAGCGGACAAAACAATTTTCAGATTTCTAATCCAGTCATTAAAGTTTGGACCAATCAAACGGTTGTCGTCAAGAATACGAGAGAGAGGGTTTAGAGGTGCCATCTACAACAGAAAATAATATAAATTTCATATTAATAGAACATAAAAACTTTTGGTCTTTAATTTCTATGTTACCTCCCACTATTTTGTTCAAATCCCATACTCCCTAAGATGAGATTTGGGAATTTCAAAAGATAGAATTTCCATAGCAGGGATTGGGGTCCCATTAAGAATTAGTAACCTCACATGTTAGTTTCTTGGATACTAACCCTTAATGAGTGGATAACTCTTTATCCTAATGCTTCACCTAAGCAAATTCCAATCATCCTTTAGCCTCTAAAATCGTAGTATCCTCACATAATAGTTTCTTGGATAGTACATTTTAGTCAAGTTACACCTACCATTCACATGAGTATGGTCAATTGAATGTGGCATCCCTCACATAATAGTTTCTTGGTAAGCCCCATTATCGCACCTCATGATATCCAATATGTAACAAGCCGGTTTGAACCTTCATAATGAATGTGTTCCCACATATCTGCAGCCAAACACATCCATCATAAAGATTCACCTTTCTTGTAATGGTAGGAGGCTAGGATAAAGCCCAAGGCCTCTTCCTTACAACTTAATTTTATGAAAATAGGGGTTTTGTTAAAAGGGTCTCATTTTTATAACCATCCATACATCACATGCATCACAAATATATATCATCATATATATATAAATAAGTTTAGACCCACTTTTATTATTAGTTCTCAATTATCCTCCCACTGTCCTCCTAGAGACTAGGGTGAATTCATTTCGAACATATAATAAATCAGGTCAAGGCCCTAACTAGCATACATCACATATATTAATGGGCCTAGGATTGATTATGGACTTTTAAGGGTGGGTTCATACTTTGAGCCATAAAAGATGAACCCTAGGTCTAAAAGGAAGGTCGGGTGATCTTAATTAAATCTATGCAACTATTACATAGTGACCATAAAATCTTCTCATAAGATCTTAATGTCCATGCCAAGTCCTTCTAAAGTCCTTGCTTTCCTCTGTACATGACTCCACCAAGTTCCTTGAGTCCTCCACAAGCTTCTTTGAATTACAATTTAATAAAAAGAAAGGGATTAAGGAGAAGGGGATTACAAATGTAGAGAGAGGGAAAGAGGCATGTAAGCCCCGATTAATTACATCACCAAATTTAAATAAATTTAAATTTAAATACAACCCATTCAAATTAAACCTATCACATCACATGTGGCCAATCACAACTCATTTTAATTGGTCTTTAGTCCATAATCATCCATTAACAATTATACAATCACATTGCATAAATAACAAAAGCTACAAAAAGCAAAGGCAATGATGGCAAATGACATAGAATTAATTAAAGTCATGTTCTTATTATTATCCTATAACAATAATAATCTCATTATTCTTATTATCCTATAATAATAATCAAGTCCTTTTAATCCTATTAAAAGAATACCATCATATCCCATATGATCAACATAAGTTCCTTTCTTTAAAATAAATAAAACTCCTAAAAGACACAATTAGGGTTTTAAATATAAAGAATTTAATTTGAGAAATTATTCTCTCAATTCCTACCAAGCTATTAACACTTTAATAAGCTCAGTAGATTAATCACTATTAACCTACAAAGGTGGAATAAATAATAACTCAAAATAAAATTCAAAGAAAGAAACAATTTCCATTTTACAATAGAAATTTCAGAATTCAGCTACTGTATTGGGACTAATCTTTCCTATATTAAAACAACCTTTTAAAATGTGAGAATACTTTATTTCACAAGGATTTTCAGTCCTCTTTCAAATGGCATAGGTCTCATTAAGTAATTCCAACGTTTGGTATAACTTTAAAGCGATTTGTGACTTGAACTCCAAACCATGACAGATTCTGGAAATTCCTCACAAATGACTTTATTGGGCTTAACCTAGAGTGAACTAAGTCATGGAAACACTTCATTTCACTAGGTTTTTCAATCCTCTTTCCAATGGCAGGGGTCTCGAAACTTGATTCCAACTTTTGGTATCAATTAGAGGCCTTTTGCGATAGAGAGTCAGATTTTGCAGATTTGACTCTTAATCACAAAAATTCTAGTGTGGCTATTCTAGGTCATTAAAAATCATGGGAACTCTTCCTAGACTTTGTTAAGACCTAATATTAATGAAGTCGATAGGTGGAAAGCTTCAAAAATCCCAGAAAGTATTTTTCTTAGATTTTACAAAAGTTATGTGGTTGCAGTCCAGAAAAACAGCAACCCAGAAATAATCTTAAAACCATTTTAAAATTAATTCCTTCAATGTAACAACATGCCAAAACGATTTTAACACATTTATACATTATTAGGCAACATCCCTAATTGTTTTTAACAAAATAAAAACATCAATTCATCGCATGAACTATTCAATCTCTCAAGAACACTAAAAGTGTTTTTATAAAACAAATTTTATCAAACCTACTTTGTTCTTCATTTTTAATTTTCAAAAGTAATAAAATTATTTTGAAAACATCATAAACTATTTATAAAATGTATGAAGAACATTAGGTTCACAAAATAAAAATTAAAACAAGGCCATTAGGGTTCCAAACCCATGTGGCCGTGAGTTAGGAGAGAGAGAGAGAGAATTAGGGTTAGGGTTTAACCTTACCTAATCCTAGTTTAGGGTTTCCATAAACACAAAAATAAATGTTGCCATCATTTCCTAGATATCAAATTTTTCAAAATAAGAAAGAATAAAAACTAATCAAGAAACTTTCCTAAACTTGAAAATTTTCAAAATAGGAAACTTGGGATTTCCTTGTTTGATAAATAAAGTTACTAATTTCAAAATAGGAAGTTCCCAATTATGATTTAGGGTTA
>JAESVK010057436.1:0-20252 GCA_017140935.1 Hamamelis virginiana | reverse complement strand
CTTGACACGTGTTGACCTATCCGGAAGGGTCAGTACGATTGTTAGGTAGGGGTGTTACATGCATAAGGAATCCCTTCCATTTGTTTTCGTTCCCATTCATTTTGCGGGCATTGCATAAGGCTGAACTTATCCCCTTTTTGAATAGGGGTATCGCCAGCATAAGATTTTTCCATTCTGAATCTCTCTAGAACTCTTTCAATATATGCTATCTTAGACAACCCTAACAGTCCACGTGATCGATCCCGGAATATTTCAATTCCTATCACGTAAGTTGCCTCACCCATATCTTTCATTTCAAAGTTCTTAGAGAGAAACTTCTTGGTTTCATGTAATAAACCAAGATCACTACTAGCAAGCAAAATAACATCAACATACAAAATCAGAAATATAAACTTGCTCCCACTGACCTTTAGATAAATACAATGATCAACAACATTTTCTTTAAATCCAAAGGAAATAATGATATCATTAAACTTAAGATACCATTGTCGGGAAGCTTGTTTAAGTCCATATATTGACTTCTTAAGTTTGCAAGCTAAATGTTCCTTTCCTTTAATGGAGAAACCTTCAGGTTGATCCATATAGATTTCTTCATCTAAACTCCCATTTAAAAAAGCAATTTTCACATCCATTTGGTGTAGCTCCAAATCATAATGAGCTACTAATGCCTTAATAATTCTAAGTGAGTCTTTCTTGGATACAGGAAAAAAAGTCTCTTTGTAATCAATGCCCCCTCTCTGAGTAAAACCTTTGGCCACTAGTCTAGCTTTATATCATTCAATATTGCTGATCGCTTCAGATGACAAAGGAGATTATTCCTTGTCAGTGATCAAGATTAATTAATTTATAAAACCGCGTGACTGATAATCTCAATTCGATTGTGACTAGTGAGCACGGGTGTCGAACCACTGGGAAATGCAGGTTTATAATAAAAGACTTTTTAGAATTAATTCAAGTGAAAAGAATATTGTTAATTTAATTGGTTGGTGGAAAATGCTCCGATTGGGTCGAAGCGAAAATGCAGTATTTTAATAAAGCTGATTAAAAACGCGATTAATTTGGTGGAATGAGCGGAACTTGGGTGAGAAGCCCATTGAATATCAATTATACAATTTGTATTATAAAATCCTCAATATAATAATTATGTATGGTGGTTCTTCCAACTACAAGAAGGAAGTCCCAAAAAGATTATGAATACAGGACCAGCAGGTTTATCCTTGAAAAGAATGGAATATCGCTATCCACCTTAAATGAGGAATAAAGCATGCTGGTTTGTATTCATACCAATAAGAACCATTGCATAATTATATAATTGCAATCACAGATGTACAATTATATGATATTATATTTAGCGATAGTGTGCGGTAAAACCTTCACAACTATGCAATCACATAATACAAATAGAGGGTTGTTTATAAAATAGGATTGTATAACGAATCCAACTTCATCCTCACCCAAGCTTGGAGTATTAGCTACACATCAATGGAGGAGAATATCCTTTATCCATGACAAGCTCTAAGGGTTCACGGGATGGAAAAGTAAAACAAAAGCGGTAATTAAAATGACTGAAGAAATAAGGAAAATGGTAGAAATAAATAAAGAAAATGGCAAAAATAAATAAAGAAAAGTGCTGAAATAAATAAAGAAAAGGGCTTAAGTAAATAAAGAAAATGACAGAAAAAGTAAAGAACAATTCTCAAGTGAGAATTGAGCCATGCATAAAAAGGGAAAATAGCAGAAAAGTAAAGTACTGAAAGTAAAGACTGAATATTTAAAGAACAATCCTCAAGTGAGAATTGAGCCAGGCATTGAAAGAAAAATTGCAAAAATTGGAAATTGCTGAAAAAGTAAACGGCCGAATAAAATGCGAAATTAAACTGTAACTTGAAGTCTATTTAAAATAGCAGAGTAATGATTCAGAGCAAAAGTCTTGAACCCTCTTAAAGTCGTCGTTACACGTGTATATATAGAAGGAAATCGTAAAAGACGATTATACCCTCAAAATATCTCAAAATATCTACATTAGCCTGCAGCCGCCATACTTCTATCGATAGCGAAGGAGCGCTATCGATAGAGGCGCTATCGATAGCGAACTCCTGGCTATCGATAGCTAGATGGAGTTTTGACTTTTCATGCAGACTTCTTTTGCAGTCTTCTTCGCACTTCAAGGACTTTAGCTGATCTTTTCTGAATGCTCTTTTAATGCTCATTTGATCATCACGGCTTCATAGGCGATGCTGTCAAAACGTACAATCTGCACAGATTTCTTAAAACAGAGAAATTAACCCAATTGTACAGATCTTTATGTAAAACGAATTTTATTATATAATTATTTATATAAGAGAACACAGTAATACCATAGTTTGAAGGTATGATTGAGGTTCAATCAGAGGTTAGACCCCGTAGTGGTCGGTTTCAGCTGTCGTTGTGCCGGAGGCTTGTTAGCCTAGAACAACGTCCTGATATACGTTCTGTGAGCCTGGTCTTTGAAATTGATGGATATTATCTTGCGTTTATGACTGTTCTAAACCCACACCATTTCTGTCATTGCACTTTGAACTGAATATAAACTGTTTTGTTTAACATGTTCCTTGTATCAATATTATTATTGTTGGTTGAGGTTGTACTCCTATTGGACATTCCATGCTCATACTGTGTTTCATGCAGCAGGTTTACAGATTTCTGGTAGAGATTCAACGGTAGGAAACTCTACCCAGGTTGCTTTGGGATTAGCAGTGTTCTGGGCAGTAGTGCATCGAGCAGTCTAGTTTGCATTTGAATTATTTGTCTTTCGAACTATCAGTTTATTTCCTTATTAGCCTATATGCCAGGGATGTTGGCATTAAGTTTGGTACTTTTGTCTCATTACTAGCTTGTTGTATTACTCGTACTTGGGCATGTATGCACTAGAACATATCATTTCATGTTGTTATAAATTATCCTTTCTCTATCCTGTGTATGGAAATATGAATGAGCAGTACAGGTTGTACCTTCATCTTGACACGTGTCGACCTACCCGGGATGGTTGGTATAATGATCAGGTTGGGGCGTTACAAAAACTACTTCCGGCGTAGATCTCCGACCTCTTCTCAGGTATGCCCTCTCTCACGCTCTCTTTCTCTCTCTCTCTCTCTGAAAAGGGTGTTTTTTTTTTATCATCTTGTTGATGATGCCCAAGTTTTAAGTGGATTTCTCAGTGATAGTTGAGAAAAACAAACAATTATTCCTGTTCAAGATTGACAAAAACACCAAATATCTTGCAATTTTCTAAAACTGCATTTATGAAAAATTGGCCAAATGGGAATCTATTAAAAAAAAAAAGAAAAAAAAAGTGCTTTGTTTGTAGAGAACTTGCAAGGAAAGAAAAGAAAAATTGGAGTTTTAAACTGCCTTTCTAACCTCAACTTGTTATAAGATTCTGGCAATAAGGTAAAAGAATGCAACAAAATAATAAAGACGAAAAATTATTGGAATTTTTTAGACACTGTCAGCCGAAGTTTAATTGAGGAAAATCGGAACAAAAAGTTGCTCTGTTTTTATTTTCATCATTTGAAGCCTTAACTTGTGGGGGGCAAATGTTGACACACCAAAAAATCAACTATCAGTTTCGGCCGAAATATAAAGAAGAAATTATATAAATCGGCCAAATAGATCGTCAGCTACCTTGAAGAAATCGATTATCGGCCATCCTAAAGATAGCTTAAACTAAGCTTGAAAGAATAGAGTTTCGGTCATAAAAGAAAAGTAATAGAAATCGACTAATGAAGAATCGGCCGTCCTAAAGAAATCGACCAAGTAGATTTTTTGACCATCCCAGGAGTATCAACCATACAGGTGGATAAAAACCAGTTTAGTGGAGACCATGGCATGACACGTGTCAACACCAAAAGAGAGTCAACAGGCCACAACCGCCAGAACGTGGGAGGTAGAAGATAGTTGAGAAGGAAATGGATAATGGGCCAGGAACGTGAGCAGTTACTTGCCATCTAAATAGCCAGAACTACCTTTCTATAAAAGCCAAAAAGAAATCAAGGACAGGGGACGATCAACATCAAATATCAACTGCTTTTATCTTTATTTGCTTCCTGCTAATTTATTTTCTGTCAATTTATTTTCCTAGTTTAGGAGTATTTTATTTCCATAATCAAGTTGTACTCGATCTAGTTTCTCGCTGGATTCATCATTTGCAAATTTATTAAGCAAAGGAGCTTACGAGACCAACAAATGGTATGATTTTTGTGATTTCTATTTTTGTCAATTCCTTCAATTCATTACATTTTCACATCTCAAGGCACGCACGTTTTTGCACTCAAAGACCCAGAACCTGCAACCCCCTTGATTGCAGTTGGCACGCCCGCGTGATAGCTGCTAGGCCGAAGTGCTCACGCCTAAGGTCACATAAATTTTTAGGGTGGACATTCTTTGGCACGCCCGGTAGGACGGCAATGCTAATTATGCCTCAAAGAAAGAAAAACACAGGGGTTACGGTTGATTGGCTGAAGAAGCCAATGTTGACTTCCCCTCATCCGTGCTAGACCGAAATGACCCTTCGGACCAAGAGTGCAACGATATGGTTGAAACAGTCGAAGAAAATCTAGCCCAAAAACTTAATGGCCGCGTGTCGTCTGCATTTCGATGAAAGAATGCATGAACAAACACAGGCCATGAACACTCATATGGCCACGATCCTTAGAGACTTCGCAGACGATAATCGTCAAATGGTCGATGCCTTGAGAAATAGTATAGATCGCTTTATGGGATACATGGTATAGAAATTGGGACCAGCTGTCAATCAGCATGCGGCCAATCAGCCGCAGGGTAGGAATCAAAGGCTATTTCAGCTTGAAATATCAACCCCTAGTAATCCAATATATGGGCAAGTCCAGATCCAGAAAAGGCCTGATCAAGGCCTCGGGGGCCAACCTATAGGTACAAATAGCCATCCTTTAGGTTACAACACACCTATAAATCCACCTAGGCCGACTATAGGCTCAAGCGGGACAAAAGATGTCTCGCCCAGCCAAAATCCAGGTGGGCAATATGCAAGCATCGCTGGCTAACCATTAGGCCAGAATATACCCGTGAATATGTCTAGGCCGACTATCAGCCAGACTGGGATGAAAGATGTCCCAATCCAATATAACCAAACCACATCCCCAAACACCCAGGTGACTAGAGGACAAATCCTTATGAATCCAATTTATCAAGATCCTATTTTCGACCAACAAGTCAGCTCATATGTTAGGCCAATGGGGACATTTCCCTATAATACTCCGCTTGGTCAAGAAAACCAAAATTATGGCTCTTATGCACCAAATGACCCTAGGATTCATGACCAACAGGGCACTTCATATGGTAGGCCAATGGAAATATCACCAAACATAACTGGTCAGAGTAGCCAAAATTATGGAACGACTATTTCATACGACCCAAGGACGGTCGATAATTATGACCAATGGCCAAATCAGCCACCTATAAATCCTGATGAGGTGACCAATATAATCAGGGAAGAAGTGGGAGGTTTAGGCAGACCAAACATACGGACTGCTTATGTTAAACCATACCCAGATTACATTGACCAGTTGTATGAGTTTCCAAGAAACTATAGGTTTCCTGATTTCGCCATTTTTTCAGGCGATAACAAGCAATCGACCTATGAACATATTGGTCGATTTACAACCCAGTGTGGAGAAGTAGCCACTAATTAATGGCTTCCTTAAGCTCCGTCTTTTTGCTAGTTCACTCACAGGATCGGCGTTTGACTGGTATGTCGATCAATCTGCCGCCAGGTTCGGTCAGACAATGGTCAGATATGGAACGAGTCTTTCACGCTAGGTTTTATAGGGTCGATGCTGAAGTAACCGTGGCCAACTTGGCACAAATGCACCAAGAGACATGTGAAAAGATAGAAACCTATGTCACTAGGTTTAGAAACGCCGAAAATCGGTGTAGGTCTTCTCTTACAAGGGCTGATTGTGTTAAGTTAGTTTTAGGAGGACTTAACATAGAAAATAGGAGCCATAATTTTGTAACATGTATTTGCTTTTTGAACTGAGCAAACAGCGGGAGAGATAAAACCAAACATATATATATAGAGAGAGAGAGAGAGACCTAATATATATGGATCAACACGTACAAATTTTCACTGCTTGTTTTCAAAAGATTCTAGAGTCTGCAATAAAGTAAGTACGAGGAGCGTAATGGCTCCGAATGTTGAGATACCCGCCCAAGGAGTGTTGAAATAATCGTGCCATAATTTTGCCCTCATTTTGTTCCAAGGTTTATTACGATGCTTGTTTGCCTTTTTGCGCACGTCAACATAAGAAGTTGGGTAGGGAACTACGACCCCATCACAGAGGTTGTTGAAGAGATTGGATACCTCCTTATCATCACCTAAATAGTTCACAATAATACCTTCATCCCGAAGCAATTTCACATCTTTTTCCGAACTGATGAGTTGATCCATGAAATCCGCATATTCAGTGAAATATTTAGGGACAATATCCTCAGAATGTTGCTCAAAAGCAATGAGATTACGAAAGAAGGTGTCGGTTCCATGATCTACAGAAAAACAAGGAACTTCCATTAACCCATTATTGAACTTTATACGGAATAAGTGGGCTTTACTACTGTAATACTCGCCAATCACCTTGAATTTGACTCCGGCCTCTTGAAGCTCTACCGCACTATGCATTGCATTTAGAATATCATCCAGCTTGTAATTTTTGGTGTTTCTTAATTCTGAGCTTTTCGTCTGTTTGGGTAAAGGGCGACAAAATACATGTACCAGATGAAGTAAATGCTTGATTCCCCGAGGATCATGTCTTTGAGCTAATTTCCAATATTTGAGACATGGCGATGGTATAAAACTCAAGAAAGATGATAATGCAAGTCCTAGCAACGAAAGGTCATTTGGGTCGGACCCTGGATATTCTGGGTCATGATCTGGATCTTCTAAACAATATTTGAGACATGATGATGGTATAATAGTCGAGAAAGGTGATAGTGCAAGTCGTAGCAACCCATTGTTTGGGTTGTTGTCTGGAACGTCATCTGAGTCATGATTTGAATCTCCTGGACCATTGTCTGGGTTGCAGTCTGGGTTTTTTACCATATCATAAAAGTGAGATAGAAGAAAGAAAGGAAGCTGGTTTTCAAGTAACATCAAGTCACGACAGATTTGATCTTCCATGCAAGCCACATCTAAAATAGCGTTACGAGATTCTTTGCTAAAAAACTCAATAATAAAGCAAGCATCAAGTAGCATCATCTCCACAAATTCCTCACTGTTGAGGTCATGAATGGGTTCTACATAACAGTTGCGAACCCTGTCTTCCAATTTCATCATCTCCACAATGTAATTCTCCACGTTGTCCTTTCTTCGTTCAAGAAGCAAATGCAAATACCAGAGCTTATGGTTTTTCATTGCCTGTAGCTTAGGGTTTTTAAGGTGGTAAGGACCTATAGAAACTACTATTGGCTCGTAGGCTTCAGGTTTTGCTCTGCGTAGTCCCTCACTCACTCTTTGGATGCGGCAAACTGGGTGGAAAGAATGCAATTCACTAATAGCTTTATTAAGTTTTTTCACAATATTTGGATGACATGGATTTACTGTTCCCTTGATGTCGATGCAATGCTCCTCCATCTCTTAGAAATGCCTTTATGATCAGCTAGCAGTACGTGAATCTCTGTTGGTTATAAACAAATTGCAAATTTCCATTAATCATGTGCAATAAAAGATTAATTATAGAAATTTCACGTACACCCTTGAACACAACTTTATGGCTAAATTAATTCATACTATATATGTGCATAGGACAATTGCAAAGGCCATTCACACAGCCATTTAATGCAGCTAGCTAGCAAGGCAAGTTTTAAGATTTATAGGAACTAAATATTTCATACGTACAATCCGCCTATTTTTGAAAAGGAAATTAGGAAAATACTATATACTGCTACAAAGTATCATTATGAAATTGAAATGTCGTATAAAATTAGTCCAAATTAAAATGCATGTCTGTTACAATAAGGAAAACTATATCCAACGTATTGAAGTGCTATGTATCCCTTTTTGAATTTTTTTTTTCCAAAAAAGTATCCCAAATAAATCTAAGCCCTTCATTTATATTAAAGGAGCTAGAGATCAAGAGTACGGTGCTGAAAAAAGAAAAGGACTAGATCATCTGCCACATTATTTGAAATAATTTCTTAGAATATTTAGCATTTTCCTTCATTAAGCTCAAACTTTATTTTTTTTCATGAAATTAAATTTGCTGTACATGCAAGGTGCAATGCTTATGGTAACAGAAACCAAGCACATGCAAAATAGTTAGAATATATTAAAATTTTCCAAAACATGCTTTCTGAAGGGTAAATAATAATAATAAAAATGATATCAAGAAGTTGTAGTATCAGACATTGACATTTATTTCATAAAATATGAGTCAAAATAAATTTTAAACAAATTTTTAAAATTCCATATTTTTTTTCCCAAAAATATAGAGAGAGCTTATGAAACTTTCTGGACTACGTAGAGGCAGTGTCTTTTGAACTCCATCCGCCGGGCCCTAAAAGCTTTCCTTTTCTTCTCAAAAGATTGTGTGCCTCATCTTAATTAATTTCATTAGAGCAACTTCAATAGTTGGATCCGTTTACTTAGATCTAAATCCATCTTCTATGAAACGTGTAGCACGTCATTTGGCTAGACATGTTCCAATAATGCACTATCCAATTTTTTTACTATCTCTATCTCTATTTTTCCCTAAACCAATTAAGCACATATTTTCATGCACTTTGGAGAAAATTTGTTGAATTCAAAGCTAGATATATGGATCCAAATTTAGATCAAGCTTTGCATCCGAGCTTGAATAAACTATTAGAGCACCATTTTTTGCATCTGAGTGCAAGCTAGATGCAAAAAATGGATTTACACCCCCTTTTGAATTCACAAATATTGGAGATCATGACCCTACGAAGAGATGGTTCATCATAAGTCACTTTTACTTTCAAAGCAAAGTAAAGCCAGAGCAACATTTGGTGAATCCAATAACAGAATTTAGCAACACGTACTTCAAATATATTTTCTTGAAATATTAATTGGAATAAGTGATCGAACAATCAAGTGACTTGTAACTAAACAAATAACTTAATTACCTTAGAAAATGAAGTCAAGATAATAGAACTTTCATGCCCTTGAATACGACTTTATGGCTAAATTCATACTATATTGGCATCACAAATGACACACCATTGAAGCCGTTCTTGTGGGTGCCAATGCCAAAATTTGGCTTTGGTAGCTCAAATGGTACCCCATTGGAGGATGCTCTTATGCACATATAAAAATTCTAAATGAAGACTTAAAGCCAAAATCCCAAAAAAAAAAAAAAAAAAAAAAACACTCTAGTAGGCTAATTAACAAGTAGAAATAAGAAGAAAAAAAAGAACAAAATTAGTTGTACCCACGAATTAAAATAAATATATAAAAGCCTCAGGGGTTGGCTGAATATATGGCTTGAACTGGCTAATTAACCTACTAGTCATGTAGACATCCAAAGTTAGATACGGAATAGATTTGGAGTTCATAACTCAAGTACTTAATTTAATAAAATAAATAAACGAAGTAGCGAAGAGAATGAAAGAAACAGAGCCCGAACTGGTTACTAAATAAATTATTTTGTAATATTGGAATAAGTGAACATATATTGTCTTAACTAATGACTTGTTGGTCAAATAGGATATATGAACGCAAAGTTACCCCAAAGTAAAACTAAATAAATATATAGTAACACAAACTTACCCCAAAACTTGAAGTCCAGTTGCATGTAGTCTCTGCCTTTCAACCTTTCTCGTGTCGTCCTACCTCATCTCTCAGCTCTCCTTTCCCAGCACCAAAATCTCTCTCTCTCTCTCTCTCTCTCTCTCTCTCTCTCCTTTGCCGGCAAGTTTGCTCTCTATTAGGGCTCCTTTATAATGGAGGGTTTTATCAAATTATCATGTACGTGTAGTTTGTTATTAAAATCGCAACTGCATGTGTACGTTCATATATATATGACTGCATCATGTAGTCTTACGTCAATGAATAAATGAAATTGCATCATGTAATCTTACGTCACCAGTTTAATTAACCATTCATTGAAAAGGGCAAGTATAGGTGTAAATTTGACTAAATATAAGGATATAAATACTCACAGAAACGATATTATAAGATATCATCTTACACACACGTAAAGTGCACTTTATAATCACCCTTAAAAGGGATATGAAACAATTCAAAACTTAATGTGGTTGCATGTACGTTACTGCAGCATTTAATAAAATTGTACAAAGTTGGTTGGTTCACATTAATTTTTTTAAATAAATTGTACAGTTTTAGGTGAGTGTCATGTCTCACCTTGCCATGTAATGACAAAAAAAAGTTTGTTGGATTTAATTTTTCTTCAGCTCACTTTACTCCAGTGTCCAGTGGGCAGTCATTTAAGGGTAAAGTCAGAAATATTTCTGACTTGAATCAAGCAAAATAGAAAGAACAACAGGCCGATCAAGGGAAAATCCAAAATAACAAGTCCCATAGGCGCCTTGCTCCCTACTTTGGCCAAGAAATCAGCATATTGATTAATTATTTTCAGCCCCACATTTGTCATTGAACACTAAAAAATATTGCATTTTGGAAGGTGAAAGGTTTGTTAGGCTTAGAATTCATCAATAAAGTATCCTATAAATTATAGTTATATAAAAATATTATTTTCATTAAATGATGTTAAGAATTTGATTTTAATTAAATTTATAGAAAAATAATATATATTTTAATGCATAATAATAATTAAAAATATTAAAGAGATTGGAGAAAATCAAATGGCATGGCAGGACGTATGATGAAAAAACTAGAAAAATTAAAATGCCACATAGAAAGTCCAAAGTGGAAGTCAAGTGGAATCCACTTTTAAAATAAAAAATATAAAAAATAATCGAGATGGAAGAGGAAAAAATTTAAGTGGGACCCACATTTTAAATAAAAATGAAGAATTATTAAATATGTTGAGAAAAAAAAAAAGAAAAAAGAAAGGTTGAATGATATTTATGTGTCTTTTTTTTTTTTTAAAGCAACAATTGCTTTCACTCCAAAAAAATTGTTAAATAATTTTAATGAATTTTTATAGAAATTTTTATAAAATTGTTATAAAAATGACTGTAAGAGGGAAAAAAAAGAAAAAGAAACTACTATAAATCTATGTAAGAAAGAGAAAAGAAACAAATGTTTGATTTTTTGTAGATGAGATTTTTTCTAGGAGTGACTAGTACTCACAGCTATTAAATGTTATAGTAATATGAACCCATCAAACTCTGTCCTTTCGTTTTATGGCTATATGAAGTCATAAATTATGCTTAGACACGAGACACAAGTACACAAAACAAGAGTTAATTTTCATGAATATTTCACACAACAATCTATCTGGAGCTTATCTATCTATGATCAAAGGGGTAATTAATGTGTTGTTTTAAACAAAATAGACCAAATTTATTTTCCTTTTAATTTAAGTTTTATTTCATTAACTCATATGATCTATTTTTACCTCTTTAACTGCAAAGTCTCTCACTTTAACTGCCTTTTTTTTTTTTATCCTAAAGTGTTCTCATACGAAGAAATAATTTCCAAAATAAGTAGATTTGTCTTCATGGATCGAGTTGGATGTCAAGTTGGTTTAGACCAACCCGAATGGGTCTTCGAGTCATGTAAAATAATTGAGGTGCTAAGGTTCGATCCTAGGTCGATCTTCACTTCATGAGACATGATCATTAACCGTCTTAGCTGTCCTGACAGATTTTATCCCTTTTTTTATTGGGTTCACCTTGACTCTCGTGTTATTATAAATCTAGAATTGAATTTGTCACCTAGTTTCTGGCTCATTAGAATTCAAGGGCATGACTTGAATTTAATTGATTAATTTCACCACCAATCTTCTACGAGAATTTCAAAAAATATAAAATAAGGTGTGTTTACCCATAGATCTTATTTATAAGTTTTGTTTACCCAAAAATTCTGTTATCTTTTCATTTTACCCAAAAGTTATTTTTAATAAGAAATTCATCAATTTGTTTTTTGATTTTGCACAAACTGATCATTTTCCAGAAAACTGATGCATGGATCAGTTTTTTGGAAGTGCTTAGAAAATTGGTGCATAAATTAGTTTTTTGGACTTTTGGATAAAGTGAAAAGATGATGGGACTTTTTTGTAAAAAATAACTCAAAATGGGACTTTTGGATAATTTTCCCTTAAAATAATTTACCTGGAAGATTAGAATTTTTCAAATTATGTACAACTACATGGCACGTAAATACATGAAGTCTAGGGCTGCAAATGAGCCGAGCAGCTCGCAAACACATTCAATAAGGGTTCGGCTCGAATTCGTTTATTTAGTAAACAAGCCAAGTCCAAGCCTTAAATTTAGGCTCGTTTAAAAAACAAGCCAAGTTCAAGCACACCTAAACTCAGCTCATTTGTGTTCGTGAACAAGCTCATTAAAAACTTGTGTTTAGACTCATAAATTTTTTATAATTTAGGCTTAAATAAGCTCAACATATTCATGACTTCATTTTTTTGGCTTGAATTTTTTATTTCTAATATAAACCAAGTATATAGAAGTCATTTTTTAAGCTTTCTAAAATTAATTTTTAACTTTCCCTTATTGTAATCAAGCCATTCGTGAATAGCTCGTGAACAAGCTCGATAATAAACAAGTCAAGCTCAAACATACCAAAGCTCAGCTAATTTAACTTTGGCTCGAGCTTGGCTCGAACTTAAACAATCAAGCTTCTGACCAAGCCAAGCATGAGCAACCTAAAGCTCAACTTGGCTTGGCTCGCGCGGCTCGGCTCGTTTGCAGCCCTATTGAAGTCAATACTATCAGATGAATATACCCAGTCTTTTTACAGGCTAATGCGACAACGGAAACTTTCAACTTATTTGGAAATGCTTAGAGCCTATGTTATTTTGGAAGTCTCTTAAAGTGAATGTCATATTAATTGATTGAAAGAATTAATAATATTGTTTAACATTATCAAATTAAAGCAACTCCAATTGTGGGTTCAAAAGTGGATTCGGATTCATTTTTTAAATCCATATGCAAAAATTATTGTTCAAATGGTGGGTTCAAATTAAAAGTGGATTCAAAATAGATCAAACATATTCGCCACTTAGCGCAAAAAAAAATAAATGAAAAATTTATTGAATTATTTAATTGAAGAATTATTTTGGACCATATTTTATTAATTTGGGGCACATGAAATGAACACATACATTGCAAATCAAATCTGCCCAATTAAATATTATTAATTTGATGGACATTTGCACTTATGAACAAAGAATGTTCTTGTCTAATATAAAAAAATACACGGAGTATTAATTTAAACAATATAATAATATAATAACAAAGTAAAAAGCCCATACCAAAGAGAAATCAAAATCCTTCAAATCATAACACCACCGTGGAAAAATTCCATCATTTTTATATTTTAAAATGAGTTATTATAATAAAAATAATTATTATAATATTATAATCGGCCGATTCAGTGACCATCGGATCACAAATACTCCTATTGAGCATCAGCCGAGCCCCATCGATTATGCAAGTTTACAAACCAAACTAACCAAATGTATGAATTAAAAAAAAAAAAAAAAAAAAAGGGTCCAATTTTGGCCCAAATGATATTATTTGAATTTGGTCAGTTTTTTTCACACCCCTACACTCGTTTAAAAGTAAATAAGAAAAATTGGACCAAATAAACAAATAAACAAGAGAAAATTATAAAGAATTTTCTTTTGGTTGCTGCTGAGCTTGTACACACATCCAAATACCCCTTTTTGAGTAACAAAATGTTAAACTAGAAATTTCACAGCTAATGGAAAGGAAAAATTGTTGTAAAAATAATCATAATGATTAAAATTTACTTAAATGAATACATGCATAACAATATTCTTTACAGGTGCATAGGTGAATCATAAAGACCCAGTTGTTCAATGGAATGACTCGAGCAACATTCTACGTCTCTCGTATATGGGCAGCACATCAACTGCAAAGTTCAGTACACAGCAGCTGAACTTGGGAAGCATTATCATCTGCCAACATAAAAATGCCATTTTTCCCATTGCTTAGGCACATCATGTTCAATTGGCTTCCAACATAGCCAGACTGCAATAGCGTTGTTGGGTACATGCAGACAACACAAGATATTAGTGACAATGGCACTAGAATAATATAACAATAACAAATGCAAAGATTTAGCTCCCTCTTTGTTTCTTAGAGGTCGAGCCAAGTAGAAAATTTGTGTTTGAGTGGGTTAGAGCCCACTCAAACAAAAAAGTCGATCTTATGTATTGTTTCAAAATTCGATCCACAAGTTTCCAATGATCTGAGATCTACATGAATCTGTGCACCCAATTTTCCAATAGCCAAACATAAATGCCACTAGGCAAACATAAATGCTACCAGAGAGTCATGACTCGGCACAAAAACTTAGAGTCATGTATATATGTTCATTTATGTATGACCATGCTACAAATTTATTTCAAAAACTGTATACATGAATAGCTTAACACCAGAGAGTAATGACTCAACATCACAACCCATAAAAATATGATCTTTAAGCAAATTAAAAGGAAAAAAAAAAAAAAAGTCAAGACTCTAAAACCAAAAAACACCCACACAATGTAAGACCTCCAAAACCAAATAATGATAGAACATATTAACAAAGAGTCATGACTCAATCATCGATCACAGCCCATAAAAACAGGATCTCAAATGAAGAGGCAGATTTCTTGGGGGTGGAGGGAGGGTCTTTCTACTAAACTAGGAACTAGTCTTTAGAGGGGTATTACTACACTCCATTAGCTGACTTACAAGGGAATAAAACCCAGACGGTCCTCAAACACATGCCTCCTCAAATTTGCATATTTATCAAAAACTTCAATTAGGTATCTCCAAAAGCTCGGGGAAACAAAGACCCAAAAATAAAAACAAAAAGCCAAAGAAATCTCAAACACATACTCCTCGGAATTCTGAAAAATTACCCCAAAGATTGCATAATTTCTCAAGAATATCATCTAGGTACTTCCAGAAACTATTAAAACAGAAACCTCAATCAAAAACCAACCAATCCTTAAACATATGCGTGCATCAAACTACCAAAAGTTTCCTCAGAGATTGCACAGTGACAAGAATTTCATTTGGGTATATCCAAAGCTTCATGAAAGAAAAAACCCAAATTCATTGCAAAAAGTCATAGACCAACCAATTCCCACACACATTAGCCCATCAAAATTCAACAATTTTCCATATAGCTTACACATTTACAAAGAATTTCATCTAGGTATACATGGCACAAAGGTAAATTTGGTTGTGAACATAATCCAATGTATATGTCTCTAGTGGATAAAAGCCAATGATTTATTCATGGCACAAATTGTTTCACCAACTAACCTTCTATAATCACTGCTAACCAACCTATTTTATTGTCAATTTCGAGGTTCATGTGTTCTCTTCAGGGAAGGGAAACTGTGCAGCTTTTCACTCAAACAATCATACAGGGTCTGCTGCAAGGCTTTAGAACCATGTATACATGCATGAAGTAACAATAGGATCTGAAAGAAACTAATAGAACAAACACAGATTTAATAGGACAAACACAAGCAACCCACCAAGAAATAAGCACCAAGAGCAATTGAGGTTTCGATTTTTTAGCAATTTTCGGGAGTACACAAAGGCAGCCTCATATTTGGGGAACAAAACAATGTTTATTACAGGTCCAAATGAAGGTTAGACAGATGATATCATCTGTACGCAAAGTGAAAGAAAAAAAAAACACAGAGAGTCACGACTATAAACCCATAAAACACCAACACAATATCAGCCATCCAAAACCAAATATATACATATTTTTACATTAATTGCTTATCAACAGGGAGTCATGGCACAACATCATAGTCCATAATAATATGATCTTTAAGCTATTGAAAGGCAAAGAATTTATATAGAGAGTCATGAATCTAAACCCTTAAAACACCCACAGAATATGATCTTTGCCCATCCTACACCAAATTTATACAGTTAAAATCAACAGGGAGTCATGACTCAACAAATCACAGCCCATAAAAATATGATCTTTAAGCATAATGAAAGGCAATTAAAAATAACAGAGAGAGTCACGAATTTAAACCCTTAAAACACCCAAAGAATATGATCTTTGCCCATCCAAAACCAAATATCTACAGTCCATAACAACAGGGAGTCGTGACTCAAGTATTCACAGCCCATAAAAATATGATCTTTAAGCATAATGAAAGGCAAATAAAAATAACAGAGAGAGTCACAGCTCTAAACCCAAAAAACACTCACACAATATGATCTTTGCCCATTCAAAACCAAATATATACAGTTCATAACAACAGGGAGTCATGACTCAACAATCATAGCCCATAAAATATGATCTTTAAGCATATTGAAAGGAAAAAAAAAAAAACAGAGAGAGTCACGGCTCTAAACCCAAAAAACACACACACAATATGATTTTTGTCCATCCAAAACCAAATATATACAGTTCATATCAACATTGAGTCATGACTCAACAATCTCTGCCCCAAAAAAAAAAATGATCTTTATGCAAATTGAATGAAAAAAAAAAAAAAAAAAGATTGACGACTCTGAACTCATAAAACACCCACACGGTATGGTTTATTCATGAATTTGTAATCAAGTGCAAAAAACCCATTGTAAGAAATCAATTTTAGAGTCTGAGATTTTGAATAAACAAGAAACCCAAAATACAGCTTTACATGACTCAGACCAACAAATCAAACATTTCGATCGCTAGAAAATCGATTTTTTTTTCACATTCAATCAAGGTTTAAGTGTAATGTATTATTCAAACCATTTAAAAAACCCTAATCTGACTTATAATCTGAAAAAAAAAAATAAATAAAAAAAAAAGAAGGAAAATAAAGTGCATTCTTACTGTTTTTCTTCTTCGACGCCGACGTTCTTCTGGTACTCATGTCGGAGAAGAAGGTCGGAGCTTTTCTCAAAATGTTCGTGACCCTGATTTCACGGTTTCTATGATTCTCCTTCACCGACTCGAAGTTAATTCTGTGTCTTCCTTATTCATCCCAATCAGCCATATCGTGTTAGCTATATTTGCGGCGTGTTTGGGGTAACTGCAAATATTTTGTAACTGAAATCATGCTTAAAATCTCCGTGCGACTCATTTGTATAATTGATATTGTTTTAAATTAAAGGGTATTTTTGTCCATTTCAATCAAATTTCGCACATACAAGTATCATAAAAAAAGGCAGGGGCTTATTGGTATAACACTCTTATACCAAGGTCCTATTGGTATAAAACCCTTAAATAAAAGTTAAAAATTACAAAATTTTATAAAAGTCACTAAGAGACACGATTTACACGATTGGGAACATTCTAAGTTCTAACGTCACGAGTGACGTATCCCTGCACCTTTTTTTTAATGTTTTTTTTAGAGAGGGAAAGAGAGAATGCTTTGATATTTATTATTATAAAGGACCTTCCCCCTCCAGGCCTCCATGTTCAGAATAGCAGAAGATAATGGCAGAAGAAGTGAAGCTATTCAAAACATGGTCTACTCCATTTGCTGTAAGAATAGTTTGGGCACTGAAACTGAAGGGTGTCCAATATGAAGAAATACTTGAAGATCTGTCCAACAAGAGCCCTTTACTTCTCCACTATAATCCCATCTACAAAAAAGTTCCAGTCCTTGTTCACAATGGAAAACCCCTGGCTGAATCCCTCGTGATTCTCGAGTATATTGATGAGACATGGAAGCAGAATCCTTTGTTGCCTCTACATCCTTATGAGAGAGCCATGGCACGTTTTTGGGCCAAATTCGGTGACGACAAGGTAAATTAATTACTCACTTATTGCCTTAGCTACTTTGAGCCCTATTTTTTATATTTTCATGAACCCTAATGCTCCGTTTGGAAGGAGGGATGGAAAAATGGAAGGAAGGAAGGAAAGTATGAGGGATGGACTTCCTTCCTCAGGGGAGGGAAACTCTTTTTCCTTCCTGTGTGTTTGGTATGATGGATGAAAAAATGCTTTCCTTCCTTCCATGTGTTTGGTAAATAAGGGGAGGGAAATGATGCATTGTATTGAATTACAATTTTATCCTCTCATATTTAAAAATATTTTAAATGCTTTTAATAATTTATAAAAATATTAAAAATGATTTGGAAGCCTTCACGTGTGTGTGCGCACATGTGTGTGTGTATATATATATATATATATATACAGAAACAATCCATTAAAGACCGGTTCTTATCTTACGATAAGGTACATTCACCATTTTCTCACTTAGGATAGGTATTTTGAAAAACCGACCGTTGAATTAGATAATAATCTCATGTATGTCATGTCTACCAAAAATCACGGTATTCCGATAATTGATTTTCAAAATATAGTTCATTTTCATTGTAACAGTATTTATCGTTGGATATTGTAACAATTGTTTAACAGTCTGTATTTTAAAAACTGACGGTTGGATCACTGTGATTTTTGGTAGACACAATATATGTATAGTTGCTTGCTTGGAGAAGAAAGGGGGGCAATTGTGGGTTTTCAAAATTATAAAAGGGCAATAAAGTCATTTTATAACATAAAGTTGGCTTCCCTCCACTTTTCCGCCCAATTTTGAGCGGATTGAAGATCAACTCCTTTCCTCCCATTTTTCCCTCCCCTCCTCCCCCCTCTCATACCAAACAAGCCTTCTACCCATCTTCCCTCCCCTTTTCCCTCCTCTCCCTTCCCTCCTCCCACTCTTCCCTCATACCAAACAGGCTGTAATAGAAATTTAACAAATGTAATGTATATCGACTCATAAAAATAAAAATATATGTCGGTAGACCAATAATTTTTTATTTTTTATTGAACAATAGAAATTTTAGTAATGAATATCCATAAACTTTTATGTAAGTAGTTGAACCCAAAATCTTATAAAAATAGGGATATATGCCATTAGACTAATAGATCACGGCAATTGCGTCCCGATTTGGCTTACCTTTGTCTTGATTAACTTGCCCTTAACTTGGGGAAACTTACACTATGTTTGGATTGAGAGAATTGGAGAGAAGAGAAAAGAATCTCATTAAGAGAAGAGAAGAGAAGAGAAAGTTAAATCATTGTTTGGATAGACAGGAGAGAAAGCTAAATCCACTCCATTTGGATAGCTCTTATAAGAAAAGAGAAGAGAAGATTTTAAGGTATAAATTATAATATTGCCCTTATTTACATAAAAAAGAAATAGAAGTTAAACAAGAGAGAGAAATAGCAAAGTAGTAAAATCACGTCCATTGGCTTTCTCTTCTCTTCTATTCTCTCCAAATCTCCTCAACTTGGAAAGAAAGATTTTTGGCCCTTTTCTCCCCACTTTCTCTCCCCATCCCTTCCTTTCTCTCCTATTTTAGTTTGCTAAACAAGGGAATTTTAACATTTTTCTCTTCTCTTCTCACCAACTCTCTCAATCCAAACGGACTGTTAGTGAGTTAGTTGAAGCCTTTTTGTATAATTATTTTGGATAAATTACACAAAAAAATTTCTCAATTATAGGTTAGTTTTGTAAAAACCCCCTCAAAATCGAACAATAACCCCTAAATTATATGGGACCATTACAAAATTTCCCGTAAACTTTAAAATTGAACAGATATATATATTTTTTTATTATGAAAACCGAATAAATAACTCCCTCAATTATAGGTCTAATTGAGGCGGTGGCCTTGCGTTTGAAGTGGGGATTAGTTGGGTTCAGACACCTCATTGCTTGGGGAAAAAAAAAAAAAAACCTATATAAAGGTCTTGCTAGTTCCTTGAATATATATATATATATATATAGTTCATAAAACCCCTTTAAATTTCATAAATAGAAGGAAGCAAAATGATTACAAATATATTCATAATTAAGAAGGGTTATTTGTTCAATTCAATTTTCATAGTTGAATGGAATGATTTGTGTAATTTCAAAGTTTATAGAGAGATTTGTGAACATAACCTAACCAATAGTTTTATTTATTATTATGATCAGTTTGAGAATTTTGTGAGAACTGACCTATAATTTAAAGAATTTTTATATAATTTATCCTTAAAAATGATTTAATTCCATAAATTCCATCTTCTTTACTATTATGTTCATATATATTGCATGTTACATTTCTATTGGCCCTTCCTTTTCGCAATC